>LS901633.1:227272-251229 GCA_900490955.1 Micoletzkya japonica | reverse complement strand
CGTTGCCCATCCTTATGCCCTTCTTCTCTTCCCCCCGAGTTGTTTGCTTTACTCACACGTAGACCTCTCACACTCTCGTGGCGACGAGTTGACTTTCTCTTTTCTCTCTTCTGATCACACATGTTCGTCAGATGTTATCGACCAACACTTATTTCTTACAAGATTATTACAAGTTCAATGCGTTTTTTTAACCAAATGCATATCATAGATCCCAGCAGGGGTCATGCAATGTCATTTATCATCGTGCTCAACAGATTTACCATGTGACCGTTGTTCCATCACCCACAAGCTTGGTTTACTCGCATTTCAAGCAATGAGGAAAATAGAGACTAGATAGGCACTCTGTTTGTAGTTCTCATCCCAACAAGAGCGTATTTCGGGCTTCGTTAGTGAGCTAAGGCGCTTGATTGCGACGTTTTGGCATTTGCTCGAAGACGTCATTGTGTTTCCTTTGCCCAGCATTCTGGCCTTTTTGAGTGCTGCGCTTCACTATCAATCGATAATGAACTTACGGATTGTTATCCAACGATGTAATTTCGACAGCTGTTGCTACAGTACGCTGGTGGTCTATTCTCGTCCTGCACGTTACCGTAATCTCGTTGACTCCCTCATCAGACGCTAACCTCACCCAATTCCTCTGCTTGTTCTTGCCTACTCCGTTGTTCTCCACTCCGCTTCCTGTTTTGTCGCGGACCGGAAGGCTGCTCCGCGAGTAATTCCCTACTCTACACTTCGTATGGTTTGTGGCAGACGAACGAGTCACGAGCGTCGACATGCTTCATTATCTATTTTACTGTGCTGCATACTATTTATTGTTTAGGGACCACGACCAATCTTCCTGCATCACTATAGATCACTAATTGTAAGCTCAAAACTGGTAGACAAACGTAGCTTGACTACGTTTCTAGAGTGATTTGCGCCTCAGTACATACCTACTCCACTTCCGAGTTGTAGATAGACCTCCTATTATGAGAGAGACGCCAGTGAAGAGGCGCAGTCTAGCACGCGATCGTTGAACACTTATACATGAACAAGGAGGAGCGTCTCGGAGGTTGTTCCGGGGCCGAGGGACAGATTCTCCCTATTACAACCTGTTGACCCATTGCAAACAGTGGAAGATCACGGTTCGCTTTCAACAATACTATCCTTTTGCTTTATAGATTATCGGACCTCCATTATGTGTATCGTGCACTATTTCGATGGATTCCTGCTTGAGCTTTTACCGATCTATCGACGATCATCACTATCAGTCTCTTGTCAGCCACAGTCCCTATCCCCACACTCCACTCTACCCACTGTCTCCCCTCTTCTTATCTCTCCTTCCTTGTTCCCTCTCATCGTAGATATCCTCCTTCTTTGCCCCTTCCTTCTGTCTATCTTAGGGGGAGCGGGTTCCATCCGGTATTCAGCACGCCCCGAAGGGAGATGTAGGTGGGCTCACGGGCGTGCGCGAAAAAGCGTAGAGCCGGAAAATGGGATAGCGTAGATATATTGTGGAAAAGCCGGATTCGAGGGATTCGCGTGCGGTTGCCCTTTTGTTGTTGCGGACAGACTATGACGGGGGTAACAATTGGCCGTAATCAAGAGGAGGGAGTGTGAGTGGGAGGAGCGATGCGGACAAAAGCAGTTGTAATTTAATAATGTAGTCGAATAAACGCCGATCCGTCAGTTCCTTTCGTTTCAAAATGAGTCTAATTCTCTTACGTTTGCACACTTGCCTTATATTCGGAATGATTCTCCGACGGATCTTTTTAATTCACTATATTTCCTGCGTCAAATGTAGCGTGGGACATATATGTAAAAAATAGGAATAGTGAAATAGCGATTTAAATTGCGCTTCCCCAGGGAACCGGTGGCGTGAGACGATATCGCCCAGCAGAAGGGGATATTGTTTGCCGGCGTGTGATTCGTGTCGCCAATGAGGGAATGAACAGGCTAGAGTGGAGTTTACCCCCTATCATGAATTCGCGCTTGAGCGTCCAGTAAATAATATTGTATCTCTGATCTAGGAAAGATTTTGCGAAATGCATTTGTGTTATGCTGGGCAGGCAACCGAATCGTCTACCAAATCTGGCTTGCAATAACATAAGAGTGCTTGGGAAACGCGGTTATCGTCTCTTCTTAATATTCGATGAGTGGAAAAGTGACGAGTCTCCCTCCTATTTGCAGTGGGAGACCGCTGGAAATAGCAAGGGCAGATTGAGATTGATATCTTGTAGGGTAAACAGAGATAACTAAGGGGGGGAGAGAGACAGAGAGAGACGCGCACGCTCACGTGCTGCCAGCTCTCCACGAGCGCAACAAGGCTAGACAAAGCGAGAGAGTACGCGATTTGTGGAGAGTCCAGACGGTTAGAGGAGAGTAGAGACTGTGCGATTAGAAGAGAGACCAGGGGGGGAGAGGGGGAGAAAAACAGAGGGGAAAGAGAAGGTGGAGTGGAGAGAGGAAGAGGAAAAGAGCGGAAAAGGGGGAAGATGTAGAATAGAAGCAAACGTATGTAGGCAGGTGGGCTGTTCTTTTACTTTGTTGCTGAATTTCACAATGATTGCAGAAGATTAGGTAATTCATCGTACAATACTAGCTAGTGCTTAGATCAATGCACGCCCTTTTTCCTAACCGAATCCAGCGAATGTACCATGGCACATGCTACCTCTTAAAATTTTCTCATCGGGTTAGGGATTTACGCACTAAGGCAGCAGGGAAAGGCGTTCTTCTGAGTAGAATTTCGCGGAGTAGGTACGTGCTAGGAATTAGTTTATTGAATTACTACATATGAATCTCATGGTAAACCACTATGAAGCGAGACCAATTGTCGACCATCTAGGGTTATTCCTCTTTTCGCCATTCAAGTACGCCCTTCTTCCCCTTCCTCCCACTCTTCCCATTCATATTGTGTCTACCCGTCTCATCTCTCATCCCACCTGACCAAGAATATGCGCGTGAGTTGTATACTCGTTCAACTGTCTCTTTTACCTCTCCCTCTCCCGTCTCTCTCTCTCCTCCCCCGAGTGCCCTTCCTACCTCCTTCATACTCGCCTTCTCTTCCCTCCTGATGCTCCCCGTGTACCAGTTGTGCTTCACCTCCCTCACATATTCCTGATCTAATAGTTTTTCTAATAGTATTTCGTTTAATCCAAATCTATCAAACATTAAAATCTGCTGTCCCTAAACATGTTCAAGCAACTCTTGAAGTAGGCCTAGTACCCTTCACTATTTAACCACCATTCTCTCCTCTCGAATCTTCGTCATTTCTCACAACAGAACGCCCGTTGCTTAGATATCGCATCGCAATTGTCCCTTAGGACATAAGCGTTCAGTAGTCTCCGCTTAGATATAGTAGATCGAAATGCAACGTCACCTGCCACTAAAGTCCACCCATTCGTACTATTCCTCTAAACTTTGGTAAACCGATTCACAGAAGCACTATTTTATCACTGCGCAATGCGCATCTCAAGTGGGCGTTCAAGAATGAATATATCCGGATAAGTGAAACGTAGAGTATTCATGCTCATATACCCCGTCTCCTATTTCCTCAGCGTTTTTGTTCAGTATTGAGCATCCCCCGCATCCCCTTCCCCCCTCTTTGTCCACTCTGTGCATGAATCACGATCGCTCTGGCAGATGACGTGCCCGCAATGTCTCTCGCTCTGTGCCAGTTCGACTTTGTGTTCCCTAAAATGTGGTCCATCTTTTATCTTCTCGCACTTTTCGCTCTTTTGCTTCACAGATTGCCCATTTCGCAGACCAGATGACCATGAATTGCCTTCGAATAAGAGAGGGAGACAGTAAGCGGTACTTGAGCCCTTCGTCCAAGGTCTCTCCCCCTACTACGCCAATCATCCTTTCAGCCTCCCTTCGCCCTGTTCCTTCTCGCGAAGCACCGTTATGCAGTTTTGTTAGGGCGTAAAACTCTGACAATGAGAGCAAGTCGACCGGGTGTTTGTCATCAACTTCGCACAGACTTATCCCCGCCTTTTCTGAACCCTCTCATCTCGGATTTAGCTATGAAGACTCTCACTATTTGTCGATGCCATGCTTTGCCTGAATTCCTCACTTTTCTAACTTGGCATCATCTAGCTTTCGCAGTGCATAAGGCAAAGTAAGCAACTCAACAAATAAAGGCTTCGTATTTCATTTGCTTTTTACCGCTAGATGAGCTAGAAAGTCGCCCTAAGCTAGAAATTTATATGAATACATTAGAATGATGACAATCGTTCCGTGTACTTCCGCTATATTGTTTTCTTCTCTCCTCAACTAGCCTTTCCTATCACAATTTCCCCTCTCCTCTTTCCGCTTCTTATCTTTCCGACCCATCGTATATCACTTTGACGTCGAACGCACCCTAATCTCCATGCTTTATCAGTTCCTCCTTCATCTTTACGACTCTCCCGGTAGATTATTTTGTACAAATACAATTTTAAACCGAAATTTTATTATTCTTCAAGTTACTGATGCCTTCTGCAGCTCTAAAAGATGGATGCCGAAATTGTAGCTTGCAAGAATGATAAATGTAACATAGCTAGTACCTAGGCGTGCACCACTAAGACTGCTTCCGGTTGACAAATAATAAGAGATTGTATCTCGCAGAGAAAGATAATTCTCTTTGGCGAACAGAGGACACATTGTACCTAGTTCTATACAGCTTTCTTAGGTGAGATATTGTAGCAGCTAGGAAAACAAACCTCTTTTTTCTAGCAAACATCTTCATATTTTTACACAACTCAAGATGTGTGTCTGATATTAAGAGCTGAAGCCTCACGTTTCCTCGCAGGCTTCACGCTATCATGAATTCGCACGTTGCACATTAGTTGCGATGGCTCGAGTCACGAGATGCCCAGTTGTAGCTGCTATAATATAGTGGAATAAACCGATCTGGCAGTTTCTTCCATTCCAAAATGAGTCTAATTCTCTCACTTTTGCACACTGTCTCGTATTATATTTGGAATGATATTCCGACAAATCTTTTTAATCCACCATAACATAAAGCCATACAAATCGATGCTGGAAGGCACGTATTCGCTTATCCACTTCTTAGAATACTTCTTCAAAAACAAAAAAAAACTACATACGTGTCTCTCAAGTCTTCCATATTTCTCACATTCACTTTGCTTTTATAATCCCCGGTCGGTGCTGATAACACTCACACGGTGCGTTGGAACATCCGATTAGTCTTCATGCTAATGCGAAAGAGGGGCGCTAAGTAGGAACTTCCAGCGTCATTTAGCATTACTTCGGCTAATCAGTTTGACCATCACATGACTTAGCTTCCATCATGCTGTTCCACAGTAGGTCATAAACTAAGAAGCGCCTCTATATTTAGCCAACCCTATCCCTGGCCGGTCTATCCGTCTGTCTGCAGTTCTGTCTGTATATCCCTTCGTCTCCGCTACGCACCTTGCCCGTCCTCATTCATCATTCATAAAGAGTCCTCCCTGAGGGCACCCCCTATCGGGGAGTAACTAGGGGGCCCCCTAGCTCTATAGTAGAGTAAGCCGACACCTTTCCATTCTATGCGCCTGTGATCTTCACTTACTTCAGCGCTTTTCTTATTATGTTTCCGTAGGTCATATTCATGCCATTTTGCATTATTTAGTTGCACTTCACATCATTCCATCTCATTTCGCACTAGTGCTCCTCATTTCAACTCGCACGCTTCGTAGAATTCAACTCGTGTTTCTCGACTACTCATAAGGAGAGCATCCGAACATCCTCGAGTTTCGATAGCCTCAATATATCGTAGATTAAGGCTCGTTTCGTTTCCAGTTCAGACTTTCGAGAATGCCTAGACTTATTAGACCGTTTGAACTTCCTGGGTACTACTTTGAGCCATTAACAGTGTGTTATGTCATTTACGCGCCCTTGTTTTTGAATCATATACAATCCCACGCCCCAATAGATAAGGAAGGACTAGTTGGACTCGCTATTAAACCCTCACAGATGAGCTGACAGAAGGAGGATAAGCGTCGTTTGAGCGAACGGCCGCGTGGATTATCACACTTTTCCGCCGCTCAATCACATCCTACAAATCCAGTCCGGCTGTGTTTCACCTCCGTGACTAATATTTCACCGTTGCGCGCTGATCGTTGCCGCACATTTAGAGTGGCGGGGCAGAGGAGTTCGTGAGAGTCTCAGTGGCATGCCGGGTACAAGGCGGCACACACGAACAATGCAGCGTAGATCGTGAGAATATGCGAGAAGAGGGAGAGGGACGGAGGGGAAGATCTCCCCTCTCATACGATCCCATTCACTCTACTCCGCCAGACGCTGAGCTGAGGTTCTCTGTTTCCCCAAGTGATTCGGTATGGCCGGGTTCGAGAGATGAACCATGGTCTGGTCATGAGTCATCTGCCCAACTCTAGCGGGGCTGTAGGATAATTGCTGATTCGTACTACCTAATTTTTGTTGTCCTATCTACCTATCTTGGTATCTGTTGTACTCCTTCAGCCGGAAGCAACATTTCTATCTAAATAATATTTCGTCTAACTCTCTCTGTCTCGATTTCCCGTCTCTGTGCTTAGATTGTTGTCGCCAACAAGCAGTCTGTCCCCAGTCCAACTCCGCTTCACTAGGCTTACTCTGACTGTTCGGGGGGGGGGGGGGCTTTAAGGCACTGCAAATAGCTTGAGCGTGTTATTCAGCCTTTCCGTTATCCATTAAAGCCACAAACAGTAAACCCATAGCTAGCTCTGCGCTCTGCCTACTGTTTTTACTATGGCAGTGTTGTTGTCTCTTGGATAACTCGTATATATACACACCCACCTAGCATTGCAGCTCTCCGACATCAAACGTTTTCCGTTTTTACCAGCTTGCAAGTCGTTTCAAACCTCATTAACCGCTATAAAAATGGTCGGAAAGTTGTGCAAACGCCCAGATTCCTAGAAGCTGCAAATAAGATAGGCGTAGGAGCGCCTAATGGCATTATTTCGTTAGCATTTCACTCCTTCCCCCCCCCTTTCCCCCTAAGATTGCCGTACTCTACGGATAAGGAGGCTAACGAGATGAGTAGAGCCGCATCTGAGCAGAGTGCATCTAACGAACGAGCATCACACTCCGCTATCGTTCGCTTCTTTTTTTCGTCGCTCTCTGGAAGCAGCAAATTTGGTTGCAGAATTGTGACACTCTTTTGTACGGCTAAATATTTTATATAATAGACGTCAACGTGGGTTCAGTTTACTCATAACCTATCCTTTCATCTCAACGTCTTTCGCAATCGCTTGATATATCCATGCCGAGCTGGTCTTATCGTCTGAGCCACCCGATATTATCGGCCATAAATGTCTGCTACAGTATACTCATGAGGCTAAACTTTTCTCTGCTTAGCTTATTACTTTACTCCCAGCTTCAAGTAGGTTTCCATAGAGTGCTTTTGAGGAGTACTATCTTAAGATTATAGCAATTATTGCTCAAAAAGAGTGTGAGTCTCATTATCCCATGCGCTACGCCTAACCCAGGAAAAGAAGTCGTTTTCCAACGTCCCAGTGTAAATCTAATCACCTTCGTAGAGAGTTCTATACTATGAACGGTTTTCCCCAGAACAACAGTTCACTCCTCGAAGTCATTACATGGAGGAAGTAGCGTACTGAGTGTACCGTAATTGAATCATAGTATGGAGATTGCGGATTGTGTCTATCCGTTTTTTATTAGTGGCGGAAAAGTTCCGTCAGTAAACTGATTCCTACTTGGTCTGCACCCTCTTCACGCCGCTTCGCTCTCTCGTCGAAAGTAGGAATGAGAGCACTGACGGAACTTTTTCCTCAACCATATCTACTTATTTAATTTCTCCTTTAGAGTTTAGCGTGAGACTTCTTTTCATGGGTATGCAAAAGAAGATCATCAGAGACAGCTAACCGAACTCTTTCTAAATCTCCTCACGAGGACTTCTTGATTTATGACTGTGCGTGCATCTCGGAAAATGAGTCACAAGTTTGGCGCATTTTAGTCAGAAAAGTTTTGCATACGACCAGGCTTTCTCTGAATTTTCTGAATTTCGTTTCCGTAGATAAATAGTACCCAAAACGTGCGTCCATCTGCTCATTCCTTAGCCCTTAGGTACTTTCCCCCTCGCCTTCCCCCTTCATCTCTCACACATCATAAGCATCTGTCCCGTGGTCAAGGCGGTAATGACGCAGTAGAGGGGTGCTTTAAAAAGCCTCCAACTCTCCCCCTCCGCTGCTTATTATACTATGATGTCTAATTACCATTTTCATTGCCGTATCCTACTGAAGGCAATATGTATGCCTTGCCTTTCTTTAATACAAATAGCCTTTAAATCGTGGAAGTAGCCTTCGACAGGATTAGCTTTCCTCGAAGCCTCGCAGGAAGAAGCTCATCTTAAAGGCCGATTCACGGAAGGTGTCCCTTTCGCGCGATAACACCTCTCGGAATCAGCTTCCGCTTGGCTACTCGTGTATCCATAGGCAATCAGCCAGAGTAGAGAATTCGATGATCTTCGAATAACATATGTTAGGTTAAAAATACAGTAATCGTAAAACTTTTAGACGGCTTCTCATTGTTAGTCATGCCATCCGTCTGATATCCAGTTGTACTCTGATCTCTACTGATTCAATCTCTGTCAACCTCCGCAGCTCTCATCCCTCCCCTCTTTACCTCCTCCCCTCCCCCTCTGCTCTCCCAGTGCTCCCTCTGAACGCGTATCACTATGAGAGTGCAAACATGCCCTCCCTCTCCCTCTCCTCTCTTAACTTTAGCCTCTTCTCTTCTACTTCACTGGTTCCTCTTCTATTCCCCCTCCACTCTTCCGCTTCGAAGACAATGAGCTACGAGTACTAGATTAGACGTACTAATTTAGTGCGACTTATATTATTCCCCCCCCTTTCCATCTAACTCGTTTCTAGCAAATACGGCTTATCACATCGATTACGATTAGTGTTCATCACCACATGGATAGTAGAAGACGACTAGACAAAGTCTGAAGTTATCCTATCTAAGTGTCAGTCGGTTTCCCCTCCCCATCCGTCCTCATTCATCAAAACGCCGCCAATACCCGCCACCTCAGTGTGAGAAGGATCTTCGATGATATTGAAGAGACCTGCTCATGCGTATTCCTTCTTTTTGCTCTCGAATCTCGTCTTTTATTAAAACCGGCAGTAGTGCTTTCTCCGCAGTAACTCTGGTTGCAATGGTCCATCGTCCCTCATTCCCCCCATTCAAGATGGCATGAATAATGCCCGTGCCATGCTCTATTCTCCCTCAAGTCCCCGCATGACCATCTATCCGCCCTCATATCCATCTTGTTAATGGCCTTTTTCCCTGACTTAGTACATCAATCTGATGAGAGCCACTCGCTTGGAGAGAAAATGTGCGCGTGCATAGATTCCAGGAGATACTTTTTATCATGAGCACTGCTCAGAATTATATACGTTATTACTCTGCAAGCTTTCCGCCGAAGAAGCTTGTTAGCCGTGATTTATGACGCACATTATGCGCATAATAATCCTCCCACGAGCCTTCCTTCAATGCTGCGAACTGGCTCTCTTGCTATGTACCTATTCCTCCGATCGGCTGAAGTGTAATTTGAATTGCATACGTAACTACTGTGCCATGCGGGTCCTTTTGATAGTTTTGTTTCACGACAAACTTCTATAGCCTGTGCTTATCCGGATATATCCTGTGGCTCATGAAATCCGTTTTATTGGCATTATGTGCGTGTATTTCCGCATATTTTGACTTAATCGAATAAAATTTCCGGCCTTCCAGCCAGTCCCCCACAACGAAGTCCATCAACCTGCCGTCCGCCAGCTCCTCCGATCTCTCGTCGCAGGCCGTGAGCCTCGCATCGAGGTTCGGTCTTTGATCTTTAATCCTTGATCTTTGATCTCTCAGGGTATGGGGTAGCATCAAGGGCGCGGCCTCGACCGCCTCGTCGTCCCAAGAGAACGGTCACAACCACCACTCGCACCATCACGGCTCGCCGCTGACCACGAATAGGGAGAACCGAGGTCTGATCTTTGATCTTTGTAGTTTGATCTTTGATCTTTGTAGTTTCATCTTTGATCTCTGATCTCTACAGGCGTAACTTGCGACCGACGCATCGAGCTGATCTGCCGCTTCCTCGAGGCCCTCGACAAGAAGGGGCCGGACGGCGTGCTCAAGGAGTTCCAGGCAGTGAGCACAGTTGATCTTTGATCTTTAGTCTTAGAACTTCGATCCTTGATCTTTGATCTCTGACAGGTGGACAAGTTCTTCTCGACGACCGCCTCGCACAAGGCCTTCCACGCGAACATGACCAAGAACCGGTACTCGGGTGAGTATGGTGGTTACTTATTCAACACTTACTCCTTATCGATCATTCTGTTCACTAACGTCTATGGCGACTCTTCTTCTGCGGGACTTTCATTCTGTGGAACCGGAAACTCACTGACGAGTCATTATAGTTGAGGGAAGCGTTGCTACACTCATACCAATTTTTAACAAGACAGCGAAGAGAAGAAGAGTGCAGACGACGTGGTAATGACGCTTACAGTAGTATTTCGTCATCAATTCAGCCGAAGGCAATGCTTCTATAGTGGATTAAAAATATCCGCCGGAAAAGCATTCCGAATATAAGGCGAGAGAGTGGGCAAAAGTGAGAGAATTGGACTCATTTCGGAAGGAAAGAAACTGACGGATCGCCGTTTATTCCACAATATTGCAGACGTTCCCTGCATCGACGATACGCGCATTCGGCTGCGGATCGGGTCGACCGAGTACGGGGACTACATACATGCCAACCGCGTCATCCTGCCCTTCATCTGCACCCAGGCGAGCCGTGATCTTTGATCTTTGAGGACTAATCTTTGATCTTTGATTTCCGTAGTTAAACCTCTGCCTCTTCAGGGTCCGACGCAGAACACGGCCCACGACTTCTGGCGCATGGTCTTCCAGGAGCGCGCGCAGTCGATCGTCATGCTCTGCCGGTAAGCGGGCTAGTTTGATCTTTGATCTTTGATCTTTGGCCTTAGGCTCTTAATCTTTGACCTCTTTCAGACCCGTTGAGGAGGGCAAGGCCAAGTGCACGGTCTACTGGCCGGAGAAGGTGCTTTTTTATTGTGTTACATTTAAGAAAACACGAGCAAGCCAAGATTATGATATATATATATATATATATATATATATATATATATATATATATATATATATATATATATATATATATATATATATATATATATATATATATATATATATATAAATTAGCTCACTTATTTATTGAAAGCTATTCTAGTGAGATTTCATCATGAACGATAGCGGGGGACAGACAGCATCCGTATCTCCAGGCTGATCTATAATAGATAGGCGGGAAGATCCAGATGAAAAGGCCGATAGAAACGCGTAGGCGGTCGGGGACTTTGCCCTTTGCTCCTATCACAGGCGATCATCACGATGCATTTCCAAGCCGGACGGGCAAATATGCACTAGGTGGAAATGAGGGAACCCCAGTACTTTGCTTAGTGTAACTCGCTAAAGTCCGCTAATTGCTCGTTCAGGTGGGCGAGGTGAAACGTCTGCCCACGCTCATCATAACCAACGAGAGCAAGGACGCCGACGACGAGTTCTCGCCCATCACCTTCCGCGTCGAGCTCAACGCCAAGTACGGTAAGCGTGATCTTCGATCTTCGTAGTCTTTGATCTTTGATTTTTGGAGCTTGATCTTTGATCTTTGGTCTCCTAAGATGCTGCGGCCGACGGCTTCGGCGGCGACGAGTGCCGCCCGCTCACGGTCAAGCTGCTCCGGTGGACCGAGTAAGCCGGTCTACTACAGTCTAGCCGTCGTGATCTCTGATCTTTGCAGTTTGATTTTTGATCTTTAATCTTTGATCTCTGCAGATGGCCAGACCGGGGCATTCCCGATCAGCGGTCGTGTCTGGTACCGCTGAGGCTGCTCGATCGGGTTCGCGGAGGAACCTGTGTCGTGCACTGCTCTGCGGGCATCGGTCGAACCGGGTTTGTAGTTTGATCTTTGATCTTTAGGATTTGATCTTTGATCCTTTGGTTTTAATCTTTGATCTTTGCGTTTTAATCTTTGATCTTTGAGCTCTGACCTTTATAAACCAACTTTAGGTCGCTGATCGCGATCGAGATGGCGCTGCAGCGCCTGCGCGCCGGCAAGCCCGTGTCGATTGCTGACGTTTGTGTTTTGATCTTTGATCTTTAACATTTGATCTTTGATCTTTGATCTTTGCTCCTTCAGATTGTCCGTGAGCTGCGCTGCCAGCGGTCGCACGCCATCCAGACGGAGATGCAGTATCTGTACATACACAAGGTGAGCGAGGGCAAACACAGTGTTCTAAATATGAAGCGAACGAGCCGAAATGCTTAGGATACGGTTTTTTCCGTGTGAGAGTTCCTAACGAAATCAGGGTTATTTTTCGGCATCTCGTTCGCTTAACATTTCCACCGTTGTCAGAAAGCTGTGCAAATGCAGATCGAACATTTGACTATGCGAACAATTCGCTGACCTGGACGTAAAGCTTCTGTATTCGGAAACCTTGGAATTTGAATGCACCGAGGAAGAGACGGTGATGAGTGTTAATGACTAGAGTTCGGCAGATGGCCCAATACCAAGTCATGCAAAATGCTTTCACTCCTGCGTCTTCATTCTTCACTCCTATCTCGGTCAAATCTTACACTTTCATGACGCAATAATGGCCCAATTAGGGTGAGGGAGCAGGCCCTCCACTTCCCTCCTTCATTAGCCTTTCCTTTCGTCGAGTGTCGACGCAACGACGTCCCCAACCTCATCCCTTCCTTGCAGGTACTAGTCGAGGCGGCCCTCCAGCTCGGCAACGGCTCCCTGTCCCCGTCCACTTCCGTCAAGCCCAGTCCCGGCTGCTTCTCCCCGCCCAGCAAGTAAGTCGCTCTTGCAAGACGACCATTACAGTTCGGAGGTCCTATCACTGTCGTACCTCGCACGGTTACGCTACGACAGTGACAGGAAAAGCAGTAAAACTCAAGTCCTTCTGGTGAAGACCTGAAGATTCTCTATCCTTCTTCTCTTTTTACTCGCAACTTTCGTCTACCATATGAAAGATAAGGATAAGGATATACTTTAAGGGAAGCGCTGACCCTCCCCCCATCCGCCCGCAATATCGGCTACAGTTTCCTGCGGCGCTGTGAGCGAATCACGGACAAGTCTTGAGACTCTGCCGAAACCTGGCATATTGTATTCTAACTTACTCAGTATTTATGTCCAACAGTAGAGTCTAAGCAGTCTGTTCTAATCAATTCTGCACTTATATGTAATCTATCTGAGAACCTATACTATTATCGGACAACAGGGATTGTGCTTTTCTGCTTTTTACAGATTACTATTTTTAACGTTTAGTACTTACATGGATTGCAATAATGTATCTATTAGATCTGTAGAAGCTTTCTACAGAGCCTCATGGAATTCCGTCGCGGAAAAATGGTCTAATTCCTTTTCTCAAATTTCCATTCTTCTCATTTTCCTCCGTATCTTACGTATACTTATCCGCTTGCTTCCAGTGCCGGTTGCCACGAGAATGAAGAGCTTTACATTCCAACATTGGGTTTGCAAAACAATTTATAAAACACTATTAATCCAGAGCGTTGGGTGAAGAAGAGTTGTGCTGGATGATTTTATATTGGTCATTGCCGCCAGGCACAATTGTATTCTAGACACTTTCTATGTTTAAAAAACCACAACTCAGCTTGAACTGTAATATAGTCGAATAAAAAGATCCGTAGGAAAATCATTCCGAATATCAAGCGAGAGAGTGTGCAAAAGTGAGAGAATTAGACTCATTTTGGAATGGAAGCAACGGACGGATCGGTTTGTTCCACTATATTTGTGCTTACAAATCTTTATGAAAGATAATAGAGGCGTTGCAGACATGTCAGAACTCGAAGGTCTACCTACCTAGATAGCATCCAGTAGCTAGAAGGTCTATCTAGATAGCATCCAGTAGTTTGATGTAAATGTTCCGGTTCCATCAGTTATCTCATTCCTATTTCCGGCGAGAGGGCGGAGCGGGACGGAGCGTGTGCAGACGATGTAGGAATGAATTTACTGACAGACCGCATGCAAAAATACTAACAGCTAAGAACGCTAATTAGTAGGGATGCTATACATCGTCGACCGGGCAAATAGTGTACGGAGAAGAGTGACGGTGTACTGAGGCGTCATTACAGAATCATGCTGCACTTATTATTATTGGAGGAAAACGAACGTTGGGAAATCTTTGCAGCGAACTTCGCTAAATACAGTGAAACTCTCTTGGCAAAATGCCAGCTTAGGCTAATAACCGGCTCTGAAGTTTTACCGTGGTTAGCGGAAAGAACTGTGCAGCTCTCAACGTTCATTTTCCTTTAATAATATCAGCCAAAGTGCCCTAACCCGCACTAAGTATCGCTTTATAGTGGAATAAAAAGATCCGTCAGTTTATCATTACGAATATCAGGCGAGAGGGTGTGTAAAAGTGAGAGAATTAGACTGATTTTGGAATTGAAGAAACTGACGGATCGGTTTATTCCACTATACTAACGCACATCAAATAGCATAAGTCTATAAGGTGGTGTGCATTAGCTATTAGGGTTCTATCTAGAATTTGTGCACTCCATTGCGCGAGTCACTGTGCGTTGGCTCGGATCGCGAGATGGCCGACGGCCTCAAAATAATTTTTTTCGATTTCTAAGCAAAAGAGCAAAAGGAAACATGCGAAACATGTCAAGCTACACTCGTTGAAAGGCTATTCTCTTCTTTCAAGCGGATGGTCTGACATTGAGAGGGATTGAAAGGAGAGATTCAGAGAAATGTTTGAATATCCTTGTGTAACCTTGATAATGATGTTCGCCACGGGCTGCGCGGAAGAAGAGAGCACACGAACCTGAAGCAAGCCATTTTGACCATTTGCAATCGCTTGAAATTCTTTTTTTCATAAAAATCAGTACCGAGGTGTTTGCATCACGTCAAATAGAGCAAAAGCTAAAAAGAGCAAAACGAAAGCTATGCATAACAATACTAATTTTTAGAGAATATACCTTATTCTCAAACTTTGGAAACTCACAGACGGTAGGGTCGTATGAAATAGATAGATACGAACGGGGCGACAGTTGGCATGAGCGTTATTGCCTGCGATTTTGGAAACACTTCTATTTTTCAAATTTACCATCAAACGTTTCGCGAGACATTCACACATGGCAAGATATGTGCTAAAATCGTTTTAATAGGCTCAGAAAAAAAGAATAGTATACCGATATGATCAAGTGTTCCATAACCGGTGAGCAGACAATCTCGAACTCGCACAGACCATAGCACGTTATGCCTGTGAAGAAGAAGACGGGCAGTATCGACTGTACGGTCAGCGCCTTGAGAGACCGCTTATAAGCAAATGATGAAAGTAAATTTGTAATACTGAAGGCAGGACAAGAGGGCATGAAATCAAGCATTTACGACTAAAATTTGCTGTAGTTTGTTGGTCGCGATCATACAACGTTTTTCTTATATCTTGCACATGTGGTGAATACTGTCTGTAATTCGCTGTACGGTCGTACAATAAGTAAATTTAAAAAAAAAACTGTAAAATATAGATGCCACCTGAACTAACGAAGTCTGCATGTCGTGCGTGCGTTTGCTCATGGCCACGGCTTTCTTCTCGATCGCCGCGATCACCTGATTTACGAAGCACTATCTATTCTCTATCATTATTGGTTCTCATAGTTGCGTTTTGCCTTTTCTTCGCGGAGGGCATATAACAGTGTAGAGGCAAATAATGCACAGCTGGTCGCAGGCATCTACTTTAGTATCACTCTTCTAGACGATGCTCGAACTGACCTTCTGTCGCAAGAGAAAGATGACGGCCAGAAGCGGTCCGCAGGGCAGAGTCATGAAGAGAATGGCAAAGGACGTGGCGAACTGCAGAATGTTGACGTGGCCTGACACGGCACGAATACTTTTACATGAAATACAGATGCAAAAGAAGAAATCGAAAGAAGACAAAATAGAGATCCAAAAGAAGCAAAAGTAAATATAGCATAGTGAAGGGATCTCCATTACATCTTTGCAAATTTTACGTGATATGAAATACCCATCACGACGTATTCGTCCAGGTCGTATTCTGGACGAATCTCTCTCAGCGCAGCGCGAACTTCTGCTTGTGGGTCGCACATGAAAGAGAAGGTCACCTGAAATATTTAGGAGAAGGTGTGAAATGCGTTATACAAGGTTGCAACCATGCGAAGGCGAATGGTGTATGTATTTACATAGACTATCAGCTAAGTCAAAGTTCACTGACCATCATAAAGAAAGAAGGCAGATAAATGGCTATGCAATACAGCAGAACGGAGGTGAATCCCGGCGCTTGCCTGAAATGGAAAAATTTCTCGAATTGGAAGTCTTCGACTAACAGTAAGTATGACGAAATGCAAATACCTTCTCAGAGAATAGAGCCGGAAGGCGAAGGACGATGTGATGAGGTACAGGGACTGGGCAACCGTGTGCAGTTCGATGCAGTAGAGCACGTGACAGGCTGTGCCTGAAAAGCGCATATTGTGTAGTATCTAGCTTCTAAGAGGATAATTCTGGTGATCCTGGCTTTTGACTGTTCAGCCTAAAGCCATCTAGCTAACCAACCTGAAACGTAGGCACACGGCCCGAGGTAGACGTAAGCTTCGTTCAGCCTGGCCGGAATCAACCTGCAACAGGGATCGACTGATACGGTTGGGGAAAATGTTTAGAGTTGTGCAGACTGGTCCTTCGAGTCTTCACTCGAGTCAGTCCATTTCACCTTTCCGGCGTCGAGTCCGCAACCAATAGGCAGAAGACCAGGGTGGGAGGAATGCGTCAGTGAGTACTCGCGTGAAGACCACTGACTCGCGTCGCGACGCGAGTCAGTTGTCTTTCCAGGTATAGGTACAGTACCCCCAGAATCTATCGAGACGCTTGGTTTTTTGGCCATAACTCGCGTGAAAGTTGATGAAATGATTTAAAAATTGGAGAGTACACAGAGAAAAATATGTGCTCCTTTTTTGGACATATAATATACCCCACGGAGCACCCAATGTGCCCAATCGAGCACATTATGTGCTCCATGGGGCACGTATATGTCCAGGGGCGAAAACGAGCACATCAAGGTGCCAAATAGAGCACATATTTTTCTGTGTGTAGATGCATCTCTCGATCATCAATATCTCACCATCTTCAATATCCCTTTATGGATGCTTATTGTTAGGAAGACTATCAGCTAGGTTCTCGAACATGGTTCTCAGATGGATGCACAGACGGATTCTCCAGCTTGATATTGAGAAGGATGCTGCGGTTGATTCTCGAACGTATTACTGCTGTGCACGATGTCCGAATGGATGTTCGGAAGTATTCTAGAGTATGATCTGGTTCCAAATATTCATCCGAGCATCCATCTGGGCGCAAGCTCCTAGAATCTATCTATGCATTCATCTAACAGCGCGATGTCCGAGATTCCGACAAAGCATCCGCTATTCTAGGGGGAATACGCTGTATTCGAGAATCCATCTGTATGAGCCATTAGCCATGGGGGTGTGTTCTAAAACCTTTTTAAAGATTTTTTCGAAACGCTTATCAAAAACATATCAAGAAAAATGTCAGAAGGAAGGATGACTCGCGTGATGACTCGCCTCGATTGAGACGAGTCTCACGCGAGTCTTCATTCCTTCTTTCCTTCATTCGGACTCGAGTCCCTGAAGCGACCGGGAAAATGAAGGAAAATGACTCGCGAAAGGACTCGGACTCTGACCAGTCTGCATATCTCTAAAAATGTTCCGTTAGTCACTTCCGTATGAAGATAGTCCATACACAGTAGGAAATAGTTTACAGACGGTACTTCTATCTCAATAAGGAGTTGATAACTAGCTAGAAAGTTTTCACAAAGAAATGCAATAACAGCAATGATACAATGGAGATGGGAACATGACACATTCATAATAGTGTTAGATAATAGTGTTAGCTTATACTCTTTGTCAAAGTTGAGAAAAGCTTACCTCACAATAACCAGGGCCGAACTAACACACGCGACCAGATCGATCAGTACAGTATTGAACAGGAGAACGGAGTAGGCTCTCAAATATTATTGAGCAATTTAACATATTATTTTTAATTTTATGGTTGATAAGGTAAAAACAAATACCTGAACCGAGGCGGGGACCGAAAAAGAATAGCTACGCATAGCAGGAGATTGGCGAGGGTTCCAATCGGGCCGAAAATGCCATGGAAAACGATGAAGAACACGTCATGAGCCGGAAGAGTGGCGGGAAATGGAGGCATTCTGCAGGAGAGGATAGATTAGAGAAGACAATGTAGCAATCTGAATTTGCAAGAATGAGATACTGCGCAATAACAAAGAAAACTTTGAAAGCCAGTCCATAGTCAAAAGATTAAGAACTGTCTGCGAAGTCTGAACTTGTAAAAGAGTTGTGCTCTAAAGTGTGAAATTTCTGATTTTTCACGTTCCACCTTTGATGGACAAATTGCGCGCGATTGACGCCAAAGCTGGCATAATGTAACTTCGCGGAAAGCTCTGCTTTGATGCTTTGGCTATATATAGGGATGATAAGTGCAGAAGCAGCAAATTAGGTCCGATCACAAAATCAACTTTGGGTTAAGACGTCTTGTGAAGATGCTGTTATTGAGAACGAAAAAAGTCCATTACTCTCAAGGCCTTTAAGGGCGATTTTACTGCCACCTCGTGAGACATTAGTGAGATTAGAATTTAAGAATGGGAAGATGACAATTACATTGATATATTCTTCCATCGACATCGCTAGTTGAACCCGTTGAACTTTGTTTCTCGTGGTCTGCAGGTATTAAGGTATTAAGCACGCAACTCATTGAAGGCTAAAGTTATACGATACATGTTGCTTTAGAAAAAAGTATAGGCCGGCGAACGGGATATATTGGTCCAGCCATGAATTTTATTGGTCCAAGGATTCCCGCAATATGGAAAATATTGGTCCACTCACACACAGAAAAAAGTATAATACTCCGAAAGTATAACTCGCTTTATACTCCAAAAGTATAGCGGGTTATACTTTGTGGGGTGTAGCGGGCGCGGGAGACGGCGGTGAGGTTATACTTTTGGAGTATAGCCGACTATACTTTTAAAGTATTGCCAGATCGTCAGAGAAATGAACACTAGTAGTGGACAAAGACGGTACGGGTTTGGTCTAGTACCAAACAGAAGCATAAACTGTTGTGTATGAGTTCCCCGCACAATAGACGAATATGTTTATATGGTGGGGACAAGGAGTTACAATATAAAATTGGAGATGGATAGGATAAGGAGAGAGTTGAGAGGAGAGATGATAGATAGATGAGAATGAGAGAGCAACTACTCTCCTACCATTAGGCGGGAAGCGCGTAGGCATTCCCCGATAAACAGACAACAGTAGATCATAGACAATAAGAGGTGTCGACATGACCAGTCATTTGTCATCTGCCGAACTCTAGTTAGATCTTCATCCAGTCATACATATCTTGGTTCATTTACTGTTTTCCTTCCACCCGCGTACTGTTTGTTCCCTGTTAATTTCCCTTGGACTCTAGAGGTGACGCCCACCGTGCCCGTCAATGAAGGATACAACGAGAAGCTGTGCTATGATGCCCTTCACTTCGAGCAGGAAATGGCTACTGCTGCCTCTTCAGCCTCTCTCGAGAAGTTCGTCGAGCTTCCCGACAGACAGGTGGAATTATTTTCTCGGCCAACGTTGTGCGTTGCGAAGAGGCGAATATTATGGCAGAGGATAGGATAGCCTTTATTGGTCCCATGCCCTTAGGTAGAATAGCTATTATAATAGTACTTCGTAGCCTTTGCTAAGGGGATTTTATCATTTTGTCCCTACCGTAATCCTTACGTTTATCGTGATTCCAAAAACAGGAAAAAACTTACTGCTCAGAGCGAAGCCGGAAGCGAGCCGGGATCACGTCCCGGGACAAACGGGTTAGAGTGGGCTGGATACCGTGGATTCGGACATGAAGAGTGTCACTGACGGAGAGGTCAACTTCGCCCCGAGTACTCCGAGGGAACAGGTACCGATAGGAAGGGAGGTGGGGGGTATTATGTTCTTTTGAATTGTTGGCTGTTTCATATGGTGTAGCCTAGCTGGTATCTTAGCTAGAGCATTCCGTTCGCGCAATGTTAAGGACATGGCGTCCAGTAAATGGAAAAGTAGAGCCGGAGCATAAATAAAAAGTGCGGGAAAGAGATTTCAACATAGCTGGGAAGCAACACGGCACGCGTATGAGGTGCAGGTTAGCTTCTTAGCGTAGAGAGCGCGTTTCTATGTTGATTTAATCTTTCTTTTTTTGCTATTTCTTTCTCTTTTCTTCTAGTTTACGTTTATCTGGTGTTCTAAACAAGCGCAAATGCTAGATTAGTCTATTTTGAGCGAAATTTATTTATGATGTGAATACTGTATTTTAGCCGTAGTCGAAAGCGAAAAGTGGGCGGAGTTTTCCCTTTGACATAGTTTTCCCTTTGTGTGTCCGTTCGGGTTTTTTGACTAGTATGTTGCGCTACTTTTGGTGAAAGGACGCTTTGCGGTTATGAATGATGTGTGAAACATAGGCATCGAAAAGAGAAAAGACCGGAATGGAATGCTCTAATCTTGACACGTATAGGCCTCCGAGCTCTATGTTTGAGGATTCGCGTCCCTCTGATGGAAATAATTTACATCCGATTTTATTTCAAAAGAATCGTAAATCGAACATAATTACATTTTCAACGCGAATCTTACGGTCTAATTTTGCCTCCAGCTAGCATGCATTGCCAAAACTGACGAACCTTACTATGTATAGTTCATATTGTACTGTATCCTTGCAGGGCTACAAGAACCGTTACGTGGACTTGGTCAAGAAGTACAACCAGCTGGTCACGGAGAACAACAAATGTCGGGTAAGTCAGTTTGTGATCGGGATTACTGTATTGCGCGCTCGATAGCAGGCTTATCGAGTTATTCGCTCGATATGATTCGAAAAGCGTCACTAGATAGGCTCACTCTAGGGGGAATGGTCTGCTGCTTATGATGGATAAGTATGCACCATGAAGATGGTGGAGGCGAGAGAGCATGCAAATTGGGGAGACATAGAGACGCAGATTGCGCGGAATTCGAACTGGCGGAATGATACTAGTAGTAGAGTAGAAGATTCTAAGCATTTTTTTGCCTAAATTGTCTGTGGAGGGAAGTGCGAAATTTTGCCAGACATTGTAAATTGTGAATATTATGATCAAGACGATAATTTACTGTTGTAGATAAGCCAAGTAGAGGCGCGTGGCACGAAGAACTACTGGAGAAGGCGAAGGAAGGAGATATCGAGAAATCGTAGCAAGGAGGTACGGTATTTTTCTGGAATTTTTAAGGTTATTTTGTATGGTTTTATCCTATTATCATGGTATTTTTTTCAAGCACGATATTGCAATATTTTCTTGCCTATCTAAAGTCCGTTTTCTAGATTGCCCTGCTGACCGAGGAACCGGAAAAGTTGAAGACGTCGATTGGTGACGGAAACGCAGAGGTGAGCTGGGTACAGTGTGGTCGACTGCTGCTTTGGTATTCATTTAGGTTATGCTGATTGTTATGACCTTGTTTTGAATACTGACTGGCAAACGTATTTCTGCTTCGCCTAGGCTCTCAATACCTCTTCGGTTTCTCGTTGAAAGTAAGAATGGTGGCAATTGATAGGGAACCTTTTCCTCGTCAGTAGTTTACGGTAACTCTGCCCACGTAATATCTTCCCTTCCAGCAAGTTCTTTCTGAACTGGCAGCGAACCGCGTCACCGTAGAGTGGAAGGACCGATTCGATAAGGTGGGTTACGGTGGAACCGGGAATTAATGAGGTCTTAAAGCCGGATTCCGGAGAATATTCAGAATGAAGATCATGAAGTGCAACTTTATATCACCTCACACCCCAAGAGATGGTTGAAGGATGAAGACACTCATTTGACTTTAAAACCAAGCCCTCGTCGACCACATTGGTCCAGCGACATGAGCACCTCCAAGTGATTCGCATGCGTTGAGGTAACCTTTGTGTTTGTTTATCTTCATTCTTCATTTTTCTCCACTCTCGGCGGCTGCGATCGTATTATCAAATTCGATAGTCTCGGTCTACCGTATACTTTTTGCTTTCAATTAGCTTCTTGAAAACTTATATATAAGTTTTCAAGAAGCGAAGAGAAGGAGAAGAAGAAGAAGAAAAGAAGTTTTAAGTTTTCAAGAAGGAGACCAACGCCCAAGATCAAATGAAAATATAGATATTTTCATTTGATCTTGGGCGTTGGTTATGTAAAACAGAGTATAGCACGCAATGCATAAATAATTGTTGCAGAGCCTTCCAATACAACGAATACAACTCTGCAACGAGTAGCCAGGGACAGACTGTCCCGGATGGTGGAGGATTCCATGGCACATGTAAAGGGGGGGGGGAAGCGATAGAAAGGGGGGCGGGATACACCGTACAAGGGGTGTTTAATAGAGAGCGGGAACGGACCAAGTTTTCGGCTACGTTTCACTTTCCTTTAGAAACAGGTGTTGACTTTACAGACAAGTTCCTGAAACTTAACCATGAAAATGGTCCGTTTCCCGCTCCCTAGGGTCCCTCCACCCATCTCATTCATTCCAAGAGATAACCAATTAAGAGCGGTTGATTGATTGTGAGAGACAAGAGAGGAATGAAGAGACGCAGACAGCGAGAGAAATCTTTGCACAGCTTTTTCTCAACAACGGCGAAGTTTCAGCTAAAAAGGAGAGAGGATGAGATTCAGGGCATTGAGGGCTATCCAATGATGTAGAAAAATGCATATGGTAGATATTGCCTGGAGGGGCCCTTTAAATTCGGAATGATTTTCCGACGGGGATCTTTTTCATCCACTAAGTACATGAGCGCCTCTTGGTGATTTTTTGATAAAGCGTGAGCTAAAAACAAATTGAATAAGCTTGCCTAAAATTGATGTGAACGACGGTATCCTTGACGAGGTTGTAGTTGGCCAATCTCTTCCAAATTTCTGCCCAACACGGGCAACCTGTCAGCGAAAGATCGCTGAGAAGTCGGTGAACTTACGGGGGGATTAAAGGGTCCCTCCACCCATCTCATTCATTCCAAGAGATAACCAGTTAAGAGCGGTTGATCGATTATAAGAGACAACAAAGGAATGAAGAAACGCAGACAGCGAGAGAAATCTTTGCATAGCGAAGTTTCAACTAAAAAAGAGAGAATATGAGACTCAGGAAATTGAGAGCTATCCAACGATGTCAAAAAATGCATATGGTAGATAGAAGAAGATAATTGAGAATGGGAATGCAGCTGGATTCTGTAAGTCCATAAATCAATACTATTATATAAAGCGCTAAGCAACTGTGTGACCAAGCAAGGAACGCGCAACTCAGAGTTCAAAGAACGTTCAATCCTTCACTGTAAGACTTCCGTATGGAACAGAAGGAAGGGACTGGGGTATGGTGCTCGATGGGAGGCTTCTAGAACATTCTAGAACAAATCAGGAAAATTCCAGAAAATTGTGAGGGATTTTAAGATCTATGCGAATTTCGAACTAGCCTATCAATACTATTATATAAAGCGCAAAGCGTCTGTGAGAAATCTTTGCAGCGCACTCGGCTAAATACAGTGAAACTCTCTTGGCAAAGTGCCAGCTTAGGCTAAACCCGGCTCCGGCTGAAGTTTCACGGTGGTTAGCGGAAAGAACTGCGCAGCTCTCTCAACGTTCGCTTTCCTTCAATAATACAGGGAAGCTCACTTGGCAAAGTTGCCAGCCGCGCGATTAAAGGGCCCCTCCAGGCAATATCTACCATATGCATTTTCTGACATCATTGGATAGCTCTCAATGTCCTGAGTCTCACCCTCTCTCCTTTTTAGTTGAAACTTCGCCGTTGCTGAGAAAAAGCTGTGCAAAGGTTTCTCTCGCTGTCTGCGTCTCTTCATTCCTCTCTTGTCTCTCACAATCAATCAACCGCTCTTA
>LS901633.1:212397-226513 GCA_900490955.1 Micoletzkya japonica | reverse complement strand
TCATTGGATAGCTCTCAATGTCCTGAGTCTCACCCTCTCTCCTTTTTAGTTGAAACTTCGCCGTTGCTGAGAAAAAGCTGTGCAAAGGTTTCTCTCGCTGTCTGCGTCTCTTCATTCCTCTCTTGTCTCTCACAATCAATCAACCGCTCTTAATTGGTTATCTCTTGGAATGAATGAGATGGTTGGAGGGACCCTTTAATCCCCCCGTAAGTTCACCGACTTCTCAGCGATCTTTCGCTGACAGGTTGCCCGTGTTGGGCAGAAATTTGGAAGAGATTGCAACTTTCGGCTATGGGAGGGGAGAAGAGTATGAGGGGCGTATATAGTAGAGAAAAAAGGAAGATATAATCGTTCCGGTTGTAGCGCTGATTCCGGTGCCTTTCAAATTGATCTAATCAACTTCTAGTATGTATCATAAGAAATTCTAGGTGTTACTGATCTCAAAAACATATTCATGTTACTGATATCTTTTCTTGGACTAAAATGGCACCGCTTCAAAGCGCGAAAAATTCGCTAAACACCGTAGCTACGGAATCACGAATTATACGTTCCGATTTTCTAGACTATAACGTGCAGCTTGAGAATCGTGTGTGGCGCAATAGGTATGCTTTTTTGAGTCCACCTCTGCGGAACTTTTTTTGCAGATTTTGCGTTTTTGCTTTATCTTTATAAAATGTGTACTCATTATATTTTGCTAACTATATTTTTGGAATCTGCGCAATTGATGCTTCAATATACGCTAAAAGTCAGGTACGAATTCCAAAATTTACATTGTGAACAACCCTATAAAGTTAAAATAGAATAACAGAAGTTAAATATTCGTAATCTAGATCGAAAATTATACGCATAACCGAAATTACAATTTCTTTCTTCAAAAATTGAGAAAGTTTGTGAATTCAATACAGTGTTCTGAACTTACAATATGTCATGCAACAAATGTATTTACATATTCGAAATCTCCATATCAATTTACCTAGGGTCACAAACCAAAATTTTTTGAAGTACTCACTCGCAAAGTCACGAAACTTGTAAGAATATTGCCCGCTTTACGTCTCCTCTCCTCTCCCAAAGTTCACCAACATTTGAAAGATCGCCGACAGCGAGAGAGCATCCCTCAGCATGGGCAGAGTGAGAGAGCGAAAAGAGCACCACCGGGTATGCTCTTTTCGCTCTCTCCAAATCGCATGCTCTCTCGCCTCTCTCTAACCGGTCACCGATCTTTCACTTATTTTGGTCGACGGCCGGTCGGCGACCTTTCGGGGGGAAGTCGGAAATAACTGCGAACTCCTATGCTTATACATGGGAAAGTTCGCGACCCCGTTGCCCAATTAATGCCGAACTTTCGACGGTCGCTGACCGGTCGCCGAGGGGGATTAATCGCGCGGCAGCTTAGGCTAAAATCCGGCTCCGTCTGAAGTCTTACGATGGTTAGCGGAAAGAACTGTGCAGCTCTCTCAACGTTCGTTTTCCTCCAATAATATTGTCGATCCTCGCATTCAAATTTGCGTTCCGACGATAATGATTCCGTCTTCCGTCGAGTACAGCGCACATTTGCCCTTTTGGCTGTGAACTTTATGCTATTATAAATAGCTCAAGCCCAATCAAGAATGCGCGGAACGTAAATTTGAATACGAGGATCGACAATACCTATTATAGAAATGAATCAGATTGTCAAATGAACCCTTTAATTTTTCATTTCAGGATACAAAGAGAAAAGAACAAATAAGCTGAAGCGATGAACGCTGAAGCGATGAATAAGCTGAACGAAAATAAAACAATATATTGGTCCAAGAAGTTCCCTATGATGTGGAATATATTGGTCCCGAAAATATCAGTTTTCAATGGGACCAATATATTGTGGGACCAATTTATTCCACAATATATTTGACCAACAAAGTCCATTTGTGACCAATATATTCCGAGAGCAATAAAATCCGGACCGTATATTGCGGACCAACATATTACACGGGACCAATAAATTCCGTTTAGACACTTATTTTTTACATTAGCCGCATCATCTGTCTAGGTATTAAGTGCTCTTGATCTTGAACTTCCCAACACAATGAACATCATATACAAAAATCTTTTATCAACTGATACGTTTATTTCTTATATTTTCGCTTAATAAAAATATAAATGCGTGTTAATCATGCGCCCTATTAAAATGTTAATCTTAAAGGTGGTGTAAGCAGAATTTTTGAGGCACTAATCAGGCATGCTTTTTGTGATTTTAGGGTGCTAATTCTAAACAAAATCACAGTACAAATGATGCTTGATGTACCTACAGGGAATTCAAAAAATAACGGCGCGAACAATTTTTTAGACCCGATACAGTATGCCATCCGTGGAATAGCTTGCGGAAAATTCCGTTTGGTCGAATGTTTGGCTTGGCTGTCATAACCGTAATCTTTTGAGTCTGTACAGGCTCTTCGTGGTGGGGGTTTCTAATGTTGTTCTGCTTACACCACCTTTAACTATGAAAGTAAGGCTTTAATGTTTCCTACCTATGCAAAGATATGAAACAGTTGCAACAAAAAAACTGATGTGGTTGCTTAGAGGGGATACGTTGCTTACTAGGTTTCTCAAAATACAGATCTCGTGTATATATATATATACATATATATATATATATATATATATATATATATATATATATATATATATATATATATATATATATATATATATATATATATATATATATATATATATATATATATATATATATATATATATATATATATATATATATATATATACGCAATTTCCCACGCAATTTTTGTTCTAAGAAAACCTAAAACACGGAAGATTAGTATCGTCTCGTATCTCTTGCGATATTCGATGACGTAATGGACAGTGCATTCCGCTCAGCGGCTTTTGCTGATCTGAAGAACAAGAGGGTTTTATAACTTGAAAGCTTGTTTTTGACAAGGCTATAAATTGTTCATCTTTTCCCTGATCGCGTCACCAAAGAACAGGAAAAGAAGAGGTAAATATTATTGGAGGAAAAGGAACGTTGAGAAATCTTTGCAGCGCATTCCGCTAAATACAGTGAAACTCTCTTGGCAAAATGCCAGCTTAGGCTAATCTCCGGCTCCGGCTGAAGTTCTACGGTGATTAGCGGACAGAACTGCGCAGCTCTCTCAACGTTCATTTTCCTTTAATAATACAGACAATATTGATAATCTTGATAATCTGTCAAATTCTAGCCTTGTATCAGCATCTGATGAAGGCGGTTGTCTGAAGGCAATGATGGACCGAGCGAAGCTAAATTTCGTGGATTGATAGGTTAACATTACGGTCTCTCATCCATTTTCCTTATTTTACTAAGAATAAAATATAACTCACTCTCTGTACGGCTTGACAAAGTGTAATGTAACGAAGGGAGCAAAGGTTGGCATGAGGGTTATGCCCTGAATAGTTTCAAACCTGCTGCGAATGAAAAAATGCAAAGTTACAACGTGTTTTGCAGGAAATAGATAGAACGCTAAGTCCGGATGACCAATGCAAATATCCAGTTCGCACTGCACAATATTACTGATGGAAAAGAAAATTATATATGTTTGCAATTCATCTCACTCTTACCGAAACGATCAAATGTTCCATCGACGGATTGCAGGCAATGTTGTACGCACACATCACGTAACACGTGATTCCGACCAGGAAAAAGACGGGGAGCAACGATTGGAAGGTTAGCGCCTGTATACGTTTATTTTCTTCTCTTTCTTTATTTTGTCTCTGTCCAAGAAGGCATCATCATCATTTGAACATACTAAAACTCGAAAAGTACGCAAACCTTGACCAGAGCGGTCTGCATGTCCAGAGTTCGCTTGCTCATTTGAATGGAGTGGCTGGCAATTGATGCGATCACCTAGATATCTATATCCCATTTCCGTTTATCAATTTTAATGATACACACACGATATCACTATGGTATGCGAACTGACCTTTTTGCGCAGTCTCAGAATGACGATGAGCAGTGGACCGCAGGGCATCGTAGTGAAAACGATGGCTAAGGCGTTGAGGAACTCTTTCGTGTTCAGGTGGCCTACAGTGGAGTAAACCGATCCGTCCGTTTCTTCCGTTCCAAAATGAGTCTAATTCTCCCACTTTTGCACACTCTCTCGCCTGATATTCGGAATGGTTTTCCGACGGATCTTTTACAACCACTATAAAGAAACGGTTGAGGACAATGTTCTCTCTCATTTGGCGACAATTTGTCGTCTTATTTTCGTTGAGATAGCGACTGTTTAGGAAGGAAGGAATAAAAAAGGAACGGGTTTCAAACAGCACTCTAGATTTTGTTCAATAACATACAGACTTTTCAACTGCTATTCGTGCATAATCTATCTATGTATATCTTAGCAGGTTGGCATGAAGCTATTTTCGCATGTGTTTTCTCAGTAGTAGTCAAGGGTTTAGAAAATGTAATTGTGCGCACCCATCACGACGTAGTCGTCGATATCGTAGTCTGGATGAGCGACCCTCACGGCCGCCCTTACCTCTTCGACCGGGTCGAAGAGGCTCGAGAAGGTTATCTAGGTTATAGTGGAATAAAAACGATCCGTCAGTTTACCGTTACGACTATCAGGCGAGAGGGTGTGTAATCGTGAGAGAATTAGACTCATATTGGAACGGAAGAAACTGACGGTTCGGTTCAGACAATAAGCCAGACATTATGCATATTTGTTTAAATTAGCAAACGTTCCTTACCATAACGAACAGAGAAGGCAGGTAGATCACGATGCAGTAGATGATAACCGCCCGGAAGCTGGGCACAGTGCTAAAATCCGCGCTTATTCTCTTTATATATTTCTGATTTAATTCTAGGCTGTGAAGGATATTGCACGTATTGTGACGTGTATCGGATGACTTATATTAGTGTGTGTATTGTTTTCTAGTCCCGCGCATTGTCTGACTTGCTCACGCACTTTCGCAGAGAATACAAACGGAAGGCGAATGACGAGGTGATGAGGTAGAGGGACTGCGCGTACGTGTGCACTTCGATACTGTAGAGTACGTGACACAGGATACCTCAAAGACGCGAATTGAGTTTCTAAGGTGGAAATCTGAGCATTTTGGAATACCTCTCGTAGATAGTAGAGTTCTACGCATCAAAACAAAGGCGCAAGTGCTCGCCCCCCCCCAGAGTCTTGGCTGACCTCACACCTCTTATTGTCTGGTTCACCGTATTCGTAAAAAAAAGTTTTGAAAACAATTCGTGATATGGTTTCTGCATTTTTGATAGATGCAAATTAAAAAAAATACCAGCAGCGAGTTTTAAGGATAAGTAGTTCCTAGGATATAACATCCACTAACGGCATACCTCCATTCAAATGGTTCTGACCACCGCTATCCTACGTCCCTCTCCTTCTCCATACCCATGCTCTAGATCAAGAGTCTTATCTCTCTACCAAGAATCTGGTTCCTTCCCCATTGCAAGCTCTAGTGGACACAATCTCGCCATTCTTTTGACGCGATAAATGCCAGTGGCGTTTGGCTCCTTCTGACCTTCTCATTCATTTCTGGGTACATCCAATTAACGTGCATTTAATTGATTGTGAGAGACAAGAGAGGAATGAAGAGACGCAGAAATCGAGAGGAATCTTTGCGCAGCTTTTCTAAGCAACTGCGAAGTTTCATAGCTTCAACTTTTTGCTCAGAACTCAGGATACTGAGAGCTATCCAACGATGTCAAAAAGCATAGGGTAAAAAAGTGGTCGGTTAGATCTGTTTACAAATTTTGCTTTCACAATGAAGCGTAGACATGAACAGTGCTCTCAAGGAAACTTTTATTCAAAAAACAAGGAAACTCTTTGCTTTCAATAAAAACAAATTTTGCTTGACAAAGGCACTCTTCGAACTGATGAATCATCGTTTCATTTTTTCCAAACAATTCATACGATCTGACCTGTTGCCTTACTGTGAGTTGCAAAAGCACCATTTGCTGTATGCTGGTTTGATGAACGTCGAACAAAGGAATACTTTTGAGGAAGCAGGTTCTTTTCTTTACAGTTTTCGATATTGACGAATTGTACCCCCTTTGTAAGGACTTCAACGGATCTTTGAAGTATCTATCTATATATCTAAGCATCTTTGGAAGAAAAAAACAATTTCACTAGAGTCATGAGATTGAAAGATGTTTTTCAATATATTTTTAACAACACCTGGTACATTGTTGCAACGTATGCTGAAGTTACTAACAAATAAAAGAGTGTTTCAAACCTGATACATAAGCGCACGGTCCCAAGTATACGTAGGCTTCACTTATACCGCAAGGAATCAACCTAAATTTAGAAAATGGCCTAAGAGACCGAACAACAGCTAAAAAGGCATTTCATCACATTGGTACATCAATAGCCTTTGTAGGCCAAGAAAAAGTTTTCCACGGTAAAACCTTGCTTCTACTTCGTCTGTTCCTTGTCAAAAACATCACTAATGATGATAAATGACACTTTTCTCAAGCATTAGTTATTAAAATATGAAATATTTATATGTCATATTTTAATAACTAATGCTTGAGTGTACCTGACTATGGCCATAGCTCCACTAACACATGCCACCATGTCTATGATAGCGGTATTGACAAGAAGAACGGAGTAGGATCTACAAATAACAATAAAAGTAGCGTTGACTACTTTAACAGATATGCAAGCAATGGAGAAACAACAGTGGCAACATCACAGTTGGTAGAGTCAAAGCGAAGATTTCTTGAATAAGTGAGTGGGTGGATATTATTGTTGACGGAGAAGTTCCGTCAGTTATCTCATTCCTACTTTGTCTGCGCTCTCTTCATACCGCTCCGCTCTCTCGTCGGAAGTAGGAATGAGGCAACTGACGGAACGTTTTGCTCATCCATACCTGAACTTGGCCGGAGATCGCAGCAGAATTGCCAGAAGCAGGCACAGATTGCCCACGGTTCCGATCGTTCCGAAGACTGCGTGGAAGAGCACGAAAGCAACGTCGTGCGCAGGGAATGGCGAGGGGAATGGAGTCATGATTACGACGATTCGGACTGCTGAAGGTGTGAATAGAGATGGTGAATAGAGCAGTTGTGCAACGGTTATTATCTAAAGCAATTCATTGATTGGAGAACGAACTAATGCAGATGACCTTCCCACCTGCACGCCTTATAAAGTGAAATATCACTCTTATTATCTCTAGCACCTTTCAGAATCAACAAAACATTCTCAGAGCCTTTGTTGTCCGTCAGACTTCGTCTAATGCATTGTCCTCATTCGAGACAAATCCGCGAACAGTGCGCTGAGAATTGTTAGGCTAGAGATCACGACGGCAACCTTTGAGATGGTAATAAGTAGTGTCTACCGTGTGATATCTTCTAGTCTCTACTTTTTGTCATCGGCAGAGAAAGGTCATTGCGCACATCTACTGATACTTCATGCATGAGAAGAGGAGGAAGAGAGAACTGTGGGTATTATCTAAGATAAGTGACTCTAGGTTAGTTTTATACCATTTCTCTAGTTATTAAATACATAGTGCTTTAGGCACACAGGCCAAAAGCCATCAGATACAGAATTGTGCTTCTTTTCGTACGATGCATTTCCAACAAGTTCTTATAGCGAATAATAGTGCGATTGTTCTCAAGTCCTTAGTTCAGTGCAACCTCAAGGACTAGAAAGTGTCTTGCCTGCTGCCAGATACTATCCATACATGTATGTCGACGAAAAATCAATGCTATTATATAATTCGCAAAACATCCGTCTGTCCGTTATCATGACCAAAGATCACTCAAATAGGCATATTCCAAATTTGCAAAACTCCTGCACAGAGCGTGGTTCGAACCCGCCTGCGTGCGGGGTTGGTACATGAAGAGAGATGACGCTGCGCGGCCTACTTGCGCCTACTTTTTGCGTACGTAAAGCGTTATTTGAGCTGATGAAAGTAGGTCAAAAGTATTACACACCGTTCAGATAGGTGCATTATGTTCTGGAGAGTCTACTTACTAGGGTTAGAGGGTTAGAGAATTACTAAAATACTGAGTTGAGATTATGAGAAAGTGTTGAGTATAGTTTCTAGGTAATTGTAAGACAGAAAGCTATTCCAGCGCAACTACGTAATTTATGTATAGGAGGGAGATGCCAAAATGTGGCGTAGATGAAAGTTTGCACAGAACTAATAGATATAGCTCGCTGTAAATATTAAGAGTTTGGTACATTAAAGGGCCCCTCTGAGTTTTCATTGCTATCCCGCAAGAGCATATTTTGAACATTCCTTCAGTTTTGTCCTTATCACAAAGCATATGTCTACATTCCTTCAATAAGCGATGCACACGGATCAGACCGCTCACGCGCTACAGTATTCGCAAAATGACATTCGTATTCGCGCGGTCCCTGAAGAGCAATGTAACTTTGCATACCACTTCTCGCCTAATTTAAACAGTGGGGAACAGCGGGGAAAAGATGCAAATGTAGGATTGTAGGTTTTCGGCATTGCTCTTTCAGATGAGAGGAAGAAATCAAGAGGTCAAAAAGTGCTCATAGGGGCCCTTTAACAATAAGAGTAATTTCTGCGTTTGAATAGTGGGGGTTTTTCTTACAATTAATTTTTTATTAGCAGATATCGCCAGTGCTAAAAAGGAGCAAAACTCTTCCCCTAGGCCAAAATCCACACACTTACACCTTATGAAGTAAAACCTACACTGGCTGGGTGGGGTAAACTTCAAACTATAGCAGCTTTTTAGAGCAAAATAGTGTTCGAATTAATCACATGAAGAATAAGGTGAAGCCCATGGGGTGTGTAGATGTGTATTATTGGAGGAAAAGGAACGTTGAGAAATCATTGCCGCACACTTAAGCTAAAGCCCGGCTCCGGCTGAAGTTTCACGGTGGTTAGCGGAAAGAACTGCGCAGCTCTCTCAGCGTTCGCTTTCCTTCAATAATAGATGTGTAGATGGTTTCAAGATGTGCTGTAATTGTTCTACTTTTGGCTGTAAACTAAAAGAGGGAACGGAAACTAAATGTTACTCATTAAAAAGTTATGGTTTTCGATAATGTGGTGAAAAGAAACTTCTAATTCTAAAGGAATGGAAAACATTATAAATGGTATTTTCGATGTATTGCTAGGTAGGTAACGGTTATGAGTAAGGAAGAGACGCCTATAGAAAGTTGCATGGTAATTACAGCGAAAATTCAAGCGCAAGAAAGTACATAAAGAACCTATATGAGAAGCTTAGGAAGGATGTTAATCTACACGGCTAAAAATCTACAAGGCTCTACTAGGTTAATCTACTAGGCTAAAAATATGGACATTCATTTAAAAAACTGTATCGCTCTAGAATAAGATAGCTGATGCATTGAGGATACGCCAGTCGGGCGAAGCGGCGCGTAGCCCGGCTGGTACAGAAATAAATAGATATTCCACTCCTGCATTTATTATAGAAATCTGACATTTATGCTAGCATGCATGCGACGAAAATGACAAATCATTGTACAGCAACAACTGATAATACGCTTATGACTCAGCGAATACAAAGGCTGAACAGCTCTTCACAATTTCATTTGAGCGTTTACTCTACTGAGCACGGAACTTGATTTGCATTGTTTTTGATCTAGTTGGTCATGGGTTTCAGCCACTGCTATCTACTAAACTCTGTGAACTTACGCGAGGTAGCGATATATTCCAAAAACTACAATACAATTGAAGAACACGTATCATAATTTCAATTTTGTAACCCCGTCTGTTACGATGTTACATTGATACCTAACAATAAGATACCACATTCAAAAATGAAATACAATATAGTATTGGAAATACCTTATCAGTTTGAATAGGTAGTCCTTGACTCATCATAATCAGCTTGGTACATTAAAGGGCCCCTCTGAGTTTTCATTGCTATCCCGCAAGAGCATATTTTGAACATTCCTTCAGTTTTGTCCTTATCACAAAGCATATGTCTACATTCCTTCAATAAGCGATGCACACGGATCAGACCGCTCACGCGCTACAGTATTCGCAAAATGACATTCGTATTCGCGCGGTCCCTGAAGAGCAATGTAACTTTGCATACAACTTGAGTATGCAGAATCTACAACTTGAGTATGCAGAACGGGACTGTCCCGTCTATTTGGAAACATTCTCTTGTGACTGCCCTTCCCAAACCAGGCAAAGACGCTTCTCTTCCTTCCTCCTACCGACCCATATCAATCCTTTCACCAGCCTCTAAGACAATGGAACGATTGGCTACGAGAAAGCTTGTCGACCACCTCAATCGTAACAATATCCTTTCACCTGGTCAACATGGTTTTCGTAAACAAGCTTCCGTTGTGACTAATCTTCTGTCTTCCTCGAATGACTGGTCCTATTCCCTCTCCAAAGGCCATGCGGTAGACATTGCTTATCTTGACTTCACTCGCGCGTTTGACACTGTCCCCTTCTCCAGGCTCCTCTCAAAGTGCATTCACTACGGTATCAATGACTCTTTTCTTCAATGGCTTTGCTCTTTCCTCACAGATCGCTCTTTCTCAGTTAGATTAGATGGTGCCCTATCTCATTCTCTTCCTGTCCTTTCGCTCTGGTAATTTCCACCAGTCTGTTCCCAGATGGTTTACCAATCTGTTTTTTTTGCCTGGGCACGATCTGATAATCATCTGTAAACAGATTGGTGCGTTTCTGGAAACAGCCTGGTATGAACTGTAAACAGTCTGGGTTTTATATGATCTGGAAACAGATCGGTGATCCTTTCCACTTCTCACCCCCCACACCCCTCCCTCTTCCCCATTGCGCGATAAGTATGGGATATCTGTTTTATCTATAACAATACACATGGACAATAATGTGATCGTGAACATATAAATTAGGGAAGAATTCACATCATACTCGACCAGAATTTCAATAATATAAGTACAGTACCTGCGCTCAACCCCCTGTCCACGTCCACAACCGTTGAGGACGGTTGACAACCACCCTCAACTTTGCCCTTACCAAGCCATTCATGCTGAACCATTTGTGTCACTTGACATCTTGGATTGACCACAAGCTCGAAATATTAGGCTTGCCCAAAAATTAGGCTAATCGGATGTAAAATAGCATTGCTGCAATAATAAACGTAAATTTGGGTATCGCAAATTTAAGTGCAGGAAACCATGATGCAAAAACGGTACTTTGTAATTGATGGATGTAGATGAAGCACAAATAAAAATATCGAGACCGATACCAAAAAGTAGAAACTCAAATTTGGCTTCTCTTAAAAATAGTTTACAGTTCAGTTTGCGATAGTTTGGTGATAGCGAATTTTACGTTTATTGTTGCAGTAGCGCTATTTTGCATCCGATTGACCTAATTTTGTGCTAGCCTAATATTTCGAGCTTGTGGTCAATCCAAGATGTCAAGTGACACAAATGGTTCAGCACGAATGGCTGGGTAAGGGCAAAGTTGAGGGTGGTTGTCAACCGTCCTCAACGGTTGAGGACGTGGACAGGGGGTTGAGCGCAGGTACGGTATAAACACGTCAAAATTTTACAAAACGGTTAGATTCAAGATAATAAATTTGGGCTCGTATGAAGATTTGAAATGAAAAAGAAACAAACAAGATCGACAAAAGAGCAAAAAACCTGATGAAGACAAGTTCTTGTCGTAAAGTCGAGAGAGTAGAGCATCCGACAGCCTCTCGACTACATTTCCATCTTGTAAGCTCGTTGGCGAACCGGATGCCTGAAAATAAGGATAAGCACCACTCCAAACTGCGTTTTATCCGATGGCATTTCTACAGCCGTTTTCGCAAGCGGGCTATTTCCCTTGGATATAAACCTCGCTTATCTCTGCAAGTAGCGTATAGAGTTTCGCTAAACGGTAATCCAAAGGCACGAGATTTACCACAAAGGCACGGCAAAACACGATACATGGGAAAATAATGGTTTAGTGGAACTCTACTAGCTTGTTCATTTTTGGCAATACAGTGTATTTTGACAAACCTCGTCCACGATGCACCTCGCGCACCACACATTTTTTAAACTGTTCAACTTTATGTTTCGCGCACGGTTTACTATACTTCTAGGTTTACTTTTTGCGTTTCATGCTCTAAGAGCATCTAAGAGATCTAATAAGAATAGGAATTACGCTGCTTGAACGTGTTTGTGCTGGAAATGTAGTTGATAGTTGAATTTAGTTAAACCAGTTGTGTTTGAATGCTACGATTTTTCAATAATAAATCTTTATTAAATTAACTAATTAAGACATAGATACATACTTCAAAAAGTACTCTTCAATTCTCTATAGATGAGTTCGTCTCACGATACACCACTCTTTTGAGAAGTGCAAAGAGCGAAGCACGGGTCTCAGTTTGGCAACTCTTTAACTTTACCTCATTATTTTCTCTGCGCGATCAAGTTTGACCAAACCTTTTCACCCATACATAGGGACGTTCTTGTTTTATAACTTGAAGATACAATAGGAATTGGCCATCAACATTGAATGTTAATAACGCGAGCCAAAGGGAGTATATGGATTGATGAGTTTGTTCTTACGACTAAATTGTAAAAGTAGGTAGCTGCACCAGTCCAACTCTAGGGTAATAATGAAGTTCAAGGACCGTAGGTGTAGGTAGTACAAGCATAAGACTGAGATCTGTTGAAACGAGCGAGAGATAAAATTTCGAAAAAAATCTTGGACACACATGGGCTAATGTTGTCCAAACGTTTTTGCAGGCAGCCTTTCATAACTAGGGAAAAGCAAAAGCAGCCATCCTAACAAGTGTCTTACCCTATGATTCTCTAGTGCAGACACCCATCCTAACGTCCGATCGGACAATCACGCCCATGTATGATCTTGGATTACTTTCTGGACAACCTAATAGTTAACCACTTTTGGCGGGTTACGGTAGTTGGGTCACAGCATGCTACTTTTGGTAAGAGCAGACCTTATGCTATTTTCTTATTTTTTCTTCTTTTCTTTTTCATTTTCGTTTTGCGCGCTTCGAAACCTATCAGATATAAATGATGTTCAATCATTTCGCTCCATTCTGTCTAGCCCCCCTCTCTACATTAGTTTTACCATATTTCCGCCTTTTAAATGGCATCCGGAATTTCCTAGTTTTCAATTTCAAAGAAAATAGGCCAGTTATAACCTATAGGTGCACATCACTGCTAAGATTGTACAGAACAGAAAGTGTTCTATTTTTAAGCAGAACTAAGGTAAAAAAATTCACTGGAAATAAACTATAAACTATCCACAAAAGCATAAAATCACATACCACGTCGTAGAAGACAGAGATGTTGAGTGCGAGTGCAGCTCCAGATCTCCTCACAGCAAATCCCTTCCCGGCGCTCGATTAGCCTGCAATTTCAGTTTGCACCCAAACTTTATAATGGATTATGTTAAGACGAGCATATAAATGCGTACGCATGTAATATAAATACCAAAGCTTCTGGTTAAAACTAAAAGAAAATACATAATTGATGAAAAAGTGCAAGAGCAAGATACGAGATCTTCATTGCCGAAATCGTTTACGGCCTCATCTTGGCTGAAATAACTGTGATCATGAGGTTAGGTATATGGGAATGCATACATTCCTTACGAAAAAAATGCAGAGTCGGAAGACCTGTTTGCATGAGAAGTTAGCCAACAAAGCGGCCGAACTGGCAAATCTACACTAACACTTGCACGAATGCTTATAAACACTTAGCAGATCAAAAGCTGCAATCTAAAATACAATAAGTAACTAAACAAAGCAGAAGATGAAAAAATGAGAACGGCAACTTCCCGCCATTTTCTCATCTGGGAACAGTCTGGTTTTTGAGTTACGGTAGGCACACCACGGGGTACACCAGGCCCGAACTATCGCAAACTGATGTCTGGAAACAGTCTGGGACATTTCGACCGTATGTAATCAGACTGGAAATATAATTGGGTTCACTTTTACTGTGTGTCCGTCTGGAAACAGACTGGTGGAAATTACCAGAGCGGGTGTCCCGCAAGGGTCAGTTATCGGTCCCATTCTTTTCATATTGTACACCTCTGACCTCTCTCGCCATTTGCGCAACTTTCCCTCTGTTCATATTCAAGAATATGCCGATGATACCAAGTTGTATATCTCTTACGACCGTAAATCTGCTTCTTCTTCTCATGCTCTATTCCAATCTGCCCTCGACTCCCTTCATTC
>LS901633.1:180299-192539 GCA_900490955.1 Micoletzkya japonica | reverse complement strand
TAGATCCTTTGAATATACGAAACTTTTCCTAATATTCAACAAATAAAGGCAAAAAACCGGAAGAAAAATGATAAACTGGTGCGCGAGCGCCAAAATTTCCTTTAGAGAGTAGGCCGTGGTGTGCCTGCGAGTGCACGGCGCGGACGACGTTTTCGAAACGTCATAACGCCGCACTCCCTTTAGGGTCGAATCACTGTGATCTACCTTCCATCGGGCGAGTTCGTTCCATACTTCGAACCCATTCCATCTTTCCTATTATCGTATATTATATATTCTTAACCACTTGGGCTAAAAATAATACGATAGGTGAGTTGCTATCAGGCAGTCCTATACCCAGAGGGCAAAAGACGCGTAGATGATAGTGTGCCTTTACTGCTTATTTATCCTTAACCTTATAGGCTAAAGATCACAGTCAGCCTCAACAACCACGATCGGCTGAAGGGAAATCCGGGCAATAACAGCTTGGAGCGTTTGCGAACACGCACGCTCAAACCGTGGCAAAAGCGAGTATAAATGCACGGAGGTATACTACACTAGAAATGACCGGCTTCGGCCCCCATGTGGCGGATTGTCACAAATTCAATATGTCTCTATTCCTAGTGTGTGTACCCCGCTTCACGTGCAAACTCCAGCAAATGCGACTTACAAGCTTATTATTACGCGAAAAGACTGTGAATAAACAATAAAAGGCAAAACTCACAGAAAGAGCGACGAAACAACCGACAGGCGAAGGAAAACTAGAAGAACTGACGAAAATACGAAAAGGATGACAAAACAAAGTACATGATACTCAGTCAAGCCTCCACGCAGCGGAGGGAATTCAAAATGCTACAAAAGTCAGTTTGCGATAACCAAACTGTGAACTACCGTAATACTTGCAACTATTTAATTAAATTACAATATTAAAAGGTGAGTATTATATATTTAGGAAGAGTATCGGGCTATTCCCTTATATTACATGCCACCAATGGCAACACAATCAACTATTGCGTCAATCGCGTTTTGCACATCGATTCTGTTTTCTCCAGGTGAAAAAGATTTGTAGAGCTTTACGTCATCTGCAAACGTCGTTGCTTTACAGGTGTACTGCTCAATCTCAATCGGCAAATCAGCCGTATATAGATTGAACAGCATTGGCCCCAAAACTGAGCCCTGCGGCACGCCACTCTCGACCACTCTTTCCTTCGACAAAGTGTTACTTACTCTCACTTGGAAGATCCGGTTCTTTAGATAACAATCAATCCATTTCACCGTCAGTTTTGGAAACCCCATTTTATCTAATTTATGTATCAGTTTTGGATGGCTAACTGTGTCGAATGCTTTCGAATAGTCAAAATAGACTACATCCACGACTTCCTTTTTGTTCATTGAGGCACTCCAATCATTTAGACATTCCAACATTTGATTTTCCACTGAGCGATTTTTCCGAAAACCAAATTGTGTATCTGGGTAGATATCAAAATTTTCGCAGTCCACAGCCATCCTGTTAACCAAGCACTTCTCGAAGAACCTACAAAAGAAACTAGTGATCGAAACCGGTCGATAGTTACTCGGATTCGAGAAGGGTGGTTTCTTTTTCAGCTGAGTAACTATCATTCATTCATTCATTCATTATTCTCGTCGAAGGGAAAGGGTACAGTAGGTGGGGTATGCATATATAAGATAACGAGAGGTACGTCGCTTAGCGAATCGGTGGTTGGGCAGTTTGTAAGTTAGATATAATAGGGATTAAAGTCTAATCTTAGATGGGGATGGGAGAATGAGTGTATCCTGCTTAACTATGAAATTTCTAAAAGCTCTAGGAGGAAGGTCAACAATCAATTGAGGCAAAGCTTTCCAGAATGAAATAGATCTACTGGAGCAAGTGGTGTGATGCAAATGGGGAGCAAAGGGAACCGCAAAACGAAAACTATTAGAAGCTCTTAGAGGACGAGGGAGAGGTGCTAATGTATATAGAGATGTTCTAGATAGGTCATAGTAATCGTAAACACAATTACAGACGAACATAATATCATTAACAGCCCTACGGTTCTCTGAAGTACACAGATCAAGCTTACGTAGACGGTCATAATAAGGAGCATAAGGGATATTACAGCGAGCATATAATCGTCTTGTGAATTGGCGCTGCGTTGATTCGAGCTCATTGGTTAGAGAGACGCCTATTGGATTCCATACCGGAGAAGCATATTCCAACAACGGACGTATGAACACTTTGTAGGCAGTGAGATACAGAGAAACATCATGGGAATAAAAGGTTCGGAACATTATGTTAATAGCGGAATAGGCCTTGCTACTTATCTTCTTAATGTGATCATAGAAAGAGAGGTTTCTGGATGACATTAGAACACCAAGGTGTTTTACAACATTAAGGACGGACAATGTTTGACCGTACAGAAGATATGACTGTCTATTGATTAAGGGGCCAAAATGTTGTACGCCACACTTAGCTACAGACAAGGTGAGATTCCACTGTGAGGACCAATCAGCAATTCTATCTATGGCTAACTGAAGATCATTAGCATTCTCAGGAACTTTCGCATAGATCTTCAAATCGTCGGCGTAGAGACCATAATTAACGGTGGGAGGAAGTAGATACAGAAGAGATATCATTGATGAAAAGAATAAACAAGAGGGGTCCTATGCTAGAGCCTTGGGGCACTCCAGAAATCAGAGGGAATGGAGCAGATAGAGTTTTATCTATAGAAACCTGCTGGGTACGATCGAATAGATAGGCATGCATCCAACTGACAACGTGAGAGGACAGGCCTAGACAAGACAACTTATGAAGAACCAGCCTATGGTCAATAGTAGTCAAGAGTCGAAAGCCTTACAATAATCGAAATATACAGTATCGAACGAGTGTTTACTGGCTAAAAGTGTACATAGCGAGAATGAGTTTCTACAAGCTGAGTACAAGTAGATCGTCCATTGCGGAATCCAGCTTGATAAGGATCGAATAGGTCACGTCTCTCTAGATACAATGTAAGTTCGCGAATTATTAGCTTCTCTATAATCTTCGTAACAGAGCAAGTGAGTGAAATAGGTCTAAAGTCAGCTAGGTATGGTCTTAGGGGATCCATTAGGTATTGGCTTAACAATAGCACGTTTCCATACGGGAGGAATTAGATTTCTACTACCATAGTCACGCAACCTTTTGCTGCGTAGAATAGATTCGTATGCAAATTAAGAGAGTGGAGGCGAGAGAGCATGGAAATTGGAGAGACGCAGAGAAATTTGGGATTTTTGGGAACGCGGACTGGTAAAACGTCGTGTAGTCAACTACCTTCGCAAACTATACACGTAAATAACCTATGAAACGGTTCAGAGCCTGCAGTTAGTCTCTTGCACTGTGCGACTTTTCAGAACGACGTAAATACGTATGATAATTTCATAAAAGCTAAAAATATGGATGTGAATTTTGTGAAACATAACTGACGCGGTATTCTTTCATTCCTTGTTTTCAAAGCAGCACTCTCACTAAAGCCGGTCCCCGGTTTTCATTTGTTTTAAAATTACTAACTGAGGCGTCTAATACAAGGCTGGGACAAAAAATCTGAAACCAAACAAAAATTTTTTTGGACTAAAAAAATCTTAAAACCAAAAAAGCCAAAAAAGAACAAACCCTTTTTTAAGTTAAAACATATCTTGTCTCTTCTCTTTAAAGTAATATAATGTGAAATAAAAATTTTTTCGGCGTAGATTTTACAAAAAGAGTATTCTTACCGAATTTCATAAACGAATTTTGCAATAGTTGAGACTTGTCAATGTATGCAAAACACAACACTATGACTAAGAAATCAGTATTTTGTAAAGCAAATGTATTTCTGAAGGTTAAAACGAACGATTTCATGTGCTCTTTCGTCCACATTTTGAGAATTTTTTATCCGTTTTCTGTCGGGTCAAAACCAAAAAAAATCAAACAAAATTTTTTGTCTAAAAAGGCAAAAAAAACAAAAAAATCGAAAAAAGTCAAACAAAAAATCCCAGCCTTGGTCTAATAGATCATATATCATAATATTATGAAAAAAGGTTTCTTCAAGGTCAGGCAAAAAACATGTGCCTAGAAGAGGACTCGAACCTGGGACTCTCCGCTCACCAGCCAAGGCCACTATCCGCTATACCAAAGCTAACACAGAATACACCATCATAGAACTCTTCCAGTATTCGGAGGACCGGTGTATAGCGGTACCGCGCGCGCAAGGGGGGGCGCCCGGAGGGCAAAAATTTTTTATGAAGGGATTTTTCCAAAAATGATCCTCGTACTCTAAAACGCGTTCTGACAAAGTTTGAGCGTTGTTGAAATTTTTTTCAAAATCGATATATCTCAGCCCTGAGGGCATATTTTCAAAATCGGACAAAAATGCGTTCGAGATATCCAAAAGATAATAGTAGTCACTTTTAAACTTTTTACGATATCTCAAACGGGTAAAGAGTTATGCTTGGAACAAAAAACGCGGAAAGATAGACAGACAGACAGACACACACACACATACGTACAGACAGGTCTTATAACATGATAGTAAGTAGTAAATGTGGAACTGTTAATAACAGGCGGCTTCTCCATCGGCCTGCTCTCCTCTCGCATTCCTCACTTCGGCCTGCATCCGCTGCTCTACGTGGGGACGGCCGTCCAGCTCGTCGGTGAGGTGGTTTATGAGTAGTATAGTGGAATGAACCGATCCGTCATTTTCTTTCGTTCCAGAATGAGTCTAATTCTCTCACTTTTGCACACCCTCTCGCCTTATATTCGGAACGATTTTCCGGCGGGTATCTTTTTAATCCACTATATCTGAGCACAAGCAATAATGCCAATTCTAATAAAAAAAACTAAAATATTTCTACTGAGAGCTGTGCGACATTCAGGAGTGCTGATCGCCTGGGCGACAATTCCCACGTGGGCAACGGTGCAACCGACAGATGGAGAGGGGCTCATCGATAGACCGAGGTACGACCCTAGACATTACGCTAATCATTAACTTTTTTTCTGATTCTACACAGTTCCCCCGCCTTTTCCGCGAATTTTCATCACCAAAACTGCCTGATCACTTCCAAGATGGATACCATCCATCCATCAGACTGGTCTACGTCCTTCTCGCCTCCTTCTTCCTCGGCATGGGCGATGCGTGTCGCAACACGTCGAATACGGTCATCTGCACCAGACTAATTCCCGGGCGGGCCCCGCAGGTCCTGTCGGCCGGCAAGATGTACGGGGTACGCATTCACTTTCATGGCTGAGGAATGTTCATTTTCTATAAATGTTTCGTCAGTAGTATGATACCTTTCCGAGGAATTTAAATCGTTAATTAGCTTAGAACGTGCAAAAACATTCAGTGGAGTAAAACTGCTATTATTGGCGAAAAAGTTTCGTCATTAAACTCATTCCTACTTTGTCTGGACTCTGTTCATACCTCTCCGCTCTCTCGTCGAAAGTAGGAATGAGACGACTGACGGAACTTTTTCATCAACCATTTCTTAGATGCGCAATAACGCTCTTCCTGCAATAGCGGCCAAGTAATGTCATCTCTTGCGAAAATCGATGAGATCCAAGCCGTTCAGGGTTTGACCTCCTCGTGTATGTTCTTCTTCACTCCGCACCTCTCGATGAACGCCCACGGAGGTCTGCTCACACTCCTCGGCCTCCTCAACCTTATCGGGTCGACGCTCGCGCTCAACAGGTTCGTTCGTCAGTTATATAAGCCTGACGCCAGTAGATACCTTGACCTACACTTTACACTTTTTTATGACCGTAAGGTTATATTTATGACTATTAAAATATCATTAAAGCATAGGTGTCCATACTCTGCATGATACGGGAAGCAACGTAAGCTAACAGGATACGAAAGAGGGAGGAGTGGACGGACAAGACCTCCACAACGACTATGGTCTACACGCAGAGTTCTACGGATGTGGCAGAATGATCGAAGACAAGCCATTAGACCGTTGTACAGCATTGTAAAAATAGCATATAAAGCATTTCATACAGAACAGTCGGTTACGATGCAAATAATAGACAACCAAAATAAGCTCTAGTTTCTGTAGCAGACATTGGGACTTCGTTCCCGTACCAAACCATTTATGATGAATTGAGGAGGCCAACGGAATAATTTGAGAATAATATCTTTTTCTGCACAATAAGCAACAACGTAACGACGCTTTAGCAAAGTGACTGTACAATAAGGGACAGGGAAGATGAGACGCATCTGGCTAGTTGGAATTAGAATTGGAATTTTCCCGCACCGCACGGCATCGCAAAGAACGTATACCAACTGAAAAGGGGAAATTTCAACTAAGAACTACAGTACCTGCGCTCAACCCCCTGTCCACGTCCTCAACCGTTGAGGACGTGGACAGGGGGTTGAGCGCAGGTACTCCTCAACCGTTGAGGACGGTTGACAACCACCCTCAACTTTGCCCTTACCCAGCCATTCGTGCTTGACCACAAGCTCGAAAAATTAGGCTAGCCCAAAAATTAGGCTAATCGGATGTAGAATAGCGTTGCTGCAATAATAAAAGTGAATTTGGGCATCGCAAACTGAAGTGCAGGAAACTATGACGCAAAAACGGCACTTCGTAATTGGTGGATGTAGATGAAGCAGAAATAACATGTCTAGACCGAAACCAAAAAGTAGAAACCAAATTTTGGTTTCTCTAAAAAATAGTTTACAGTTCAGTTTGCGATAGCTTGGTGATAACGAATTTTACGTTTATTATTGCAGTAGCGCTATTTTGCCTCCGATTGACCTATTTTTTGGGCTAGCCTAATATTTCGAGCTTGTGGTCAATCCAAGATGTCAAGTAACACAAATGGTTCAGCACGAATGGCTGGGTAAGGGCAAAGTTGAAGGTGGTTGTCAACCGTCCTCAACGGTTGAGGACGTGGACAGGGAGTTGAGCGCAGGTACTGTAGTCAAACATAAGTAGTTTGTTCAAGCATGCTTTTGAATTTGCCCATGACTTAGTTTATTGTTACATATTGTTTATTGTTCCATTATATAACCTTCTCAACTGGGTGGCCTGAGAAACGCCACGGCCTGACAGAGCAAGCTAAATGAAGGCAGTAAACAGCTAAACAAAATGGGCAAGCTGGCAATTTGCCACATTTTCAATTTCCTGTAGCAGTATAGGCGTCGTTTCGTAGCAGCCTCTTTTAGCATACGCGTAGCAGCCCTTTTAAGCATTATTGATCAACTTTACGCTCCTTTTGGACTATCGTAGCTCTTAATTTTGAATTTTTTGCATGACTCCTGAGAAGATGATCTTTCAGTCTCGTTTTTATTACGATATTCAGTACAGTAAGACTTTGCCTATTTCTAACTACTTGCTGTGCCAGGCTGTGAAACGCGACACGGCAGAAGGAAAGAACGAATCTGAACACGGATTCAGCATTTACGGATGATATATGATTTCAAGATGCCAAAATATTGAAAAACTACACCTGCTCATTTGCCCCAATACTTTTCCGAGACTTTAAAAATAGGAAAATAAATAAAAATATACTCTCGATAGGGTCGAATAAAGTATGTAGATTGTGATGAAGGGCGCAAAGGCTGGCATGAGGGTCATGGCCTAAATGGCTCCGTGAGTTTCATTTACAATATTATTTTTCCTAATGAAATCTCTCCATTCCATTCTAGAATACAACATAATGCAAGTGTCAATCTCTTACGATTTCGTTGCCATTAGTGAACGCGAACGTAAATAAGTTAAAGGGACATGGAAGCCAAAAAAGATTGGCTTTCATATGAAAGTTTATCGCCTAAATAATATAAAAACCAAAATCAGAGTGCACAAAAATGTCTACTTCGCGAGATATCCTAAAAATCCTTTCCCAGCCAAGGCGCAGTCTTACTGCGTTTAGCGCATAGTAACGAGGCAAATGGCATCGGGGTATTTCCGGAACAAATAAATATTTCTCGCTCCAGAAATTTTTTTAAGAATATTTTTCAAAGGCTATTATGTTTATCATCGTCTAAGAAACATATTTTACAAGTATAACCATATTCGGTTTCAAAAAATTTCTCGCTTCCATGTCCCTTTAAATATAACTATTTAACGAAAGCGATCTGATCTCATTCCTATTTGTGTGAACTCTCTTCGCGCCGCTTGTTCTCTCGTCGGATGTAGGAATGAGACGACTGACGGAACACCTTCCTCATCAGCCATATCTACCGAGATGTGTTCCATAACCGGCGAACAGACAATCTCGAACTCGCACGAGCCGTAACAGGCGATTCCGACGAAGAGGAAGACGGGGAGGACCGATTGGAAGGACAGAGTGAGAGTGAGATGTGGCTTGTAGATCTTTCTGTTTGGACATACCTACCTAGGTATTCACAATACGTCATTTCAAATATAATGGGGTATGCAAAACCGAGAGATTTAGTCGCATTAGGGACCAAGGCGTGGCATTTTCGTTTTTTTTAAATATTAAAATAGTAAATGTATAGAGCAAGAGATACTCTATAGCGAAGACCAGCGAACCTGAACCAAAGCCGTTTGCATGCCGTGCGTTTTCTTGCTCATGACGATGGACTTGCGGTCGATCGCAGCGATTACCTGAAACATGCGAACTTACACGCTTAGCCAGCTTGGTATGAGGTGTCAGAGAAGAACGACCATCATGATATGCTGGAAAGAGCAGTGCTCTAGTTTCGCCCGCCGTTCGCCGTAGTATGAAGATTGCGACAAGCAGTGGACCGCATGGCAGTGTCATGAAGAGGACGGTGAAGATGACCACGAACTTGAGAATATCGGGGTGACCTGCGTGAAGAATTAAGTCGTTTATCATCTTGTTTTGGCAATTGCCGTATTGACTTTTTTCTCTTCTGACAACGTTGAGATGTAACAAAAAGACAGTTTCTGCAAGTCAAAAAATAATTGACATAAGAAAAGCCAAAGTTGACGTATAACTACATTTATAGAAGTTTTTTTATGATTGTTGTCATTATCACAAACTACCATCATGAAAAATTACGGGATGTAGATAACGATGTAGTATGCGATAACTGGCGCAAACTTCGGAGGATTTCTGAAAAATAAATTACTAGCTTAGAACTTCAAATCACCTATTTTTAATCCTACATTTCGCGCCCACATATCTCTCCATAAATCAGCAGCTTTGCGAGAAATCATAAGTAGCGCCTGAACCTAGTACCTAGTTTATATATAGATACGTCATTATCCGCAACGGACATCAACCCTTTAGGCAATGGTCTACTTTCAAGTTTCTAGTTAAAGTTTTACGCTCTTTATCAAGATCAGCAGGGCAGGGACCAGGTGTTGTGGGTCACTGGATCTGAAGCGCCATGAGTGTCTTCCATTCTGCCTTGCCTTGCGCCTTCCTCAAGAATTCGGGTCCGACCGCCTTCACAAAGTCATCTCTCCATCTCATAACTGGCCGACCTTGCCTTCGCTTAGGCCCACGAGGATGCCATTCCAAAACAGCCCTCGACCATCTCCGATAATCAAGACCCGCGATGCGACCAGCCCACAACCACTTCTTCTCTCTACAGTATCGAACCGCGTCCTTTACGTTAGGATGTCTATTCACCCACTCATTCGTCCTCCTGTCAAACTAACTTAGCCCGAGCATTGAGCGCTGCCACTTCCTCTGAGCCACAGCAATTTTGTTTTTCAGTCTCGGTGAGTACCCAAGTTTCAGAGCAGTACGTGAGAGCAGGGAAGACCGAGCCTTCGAAAAGGCGCTTTTTGATGGGCATGGGTACTTGTCGATTGGGGAAGATCGTGCGATAATTAGAAAAGGCAATAGCAGCTCGAATTCTCCTGTCGACTTCTCCCGCAAAGCGGTTGTCATCTAGGGATATTTCTTGCCCCAAGTACACACATCGCTCCGTCAATCGAACTTTATGGCCATTGATAACAATGGCCATAAAGTCTTGTCCTCTGGGATTGGAAGAGATTGCCACTGTCTTGCTAGCATTAAGGGACAATCCCACCGTGCCCAGAGCGACAGTAAGCTCGTTAACCATGATTTGAATTTGCCTACTGTCATGACTTATGAGGACTGCGTCATCTGCAAACAGAATGTGCTTGAGGTATCTCCCATTTGTGTTGATCCCTTTCCTGCCCCAGTTGAGAGATTTGAAGACATCCTCAAGTCTGGCAGAGAACAGACGAGGAGACAAACAGTCCCCTTGCCTCCCCTGCCGATGTCTATCGGATAAGTCTTGGTATTGACAACAACGGAGTAATGACTCTCCTTGCTCAACTGGTATAGAAATTTGACCAACTTGGGATGAACGCCCTCCTTTGGCAGGGAATGGTACACAGCCTCGGGTAGTACACTATCAAACGCTTTTTGAATATCCAAGAACAGCAAGTACAGCGGGAGCTGGTACTCTTAGCAATTGGATATGACGAGATTGAGCGTGAAAATACCATCAGAGGTTGAGTAACCGGATCGGAAACCGTTCTGGTTCATCCTTCGTGCATTGTCCAAGATAGGAGCGACTCTGTTATTTAGAATCCTCGTAAAGGATTTTGAACTACCGGCAGAAGAGTAATCGGTAGATAGTTTATAGCGAGCGAAGAGTCTCCTCCCTTGGGCAATAGAATAATGCGTCCATCCCCAAAGCCTCGCGGAATTTGCCCACTCAGATACCTATTGAAGGTATCTGTGAGAGCAGCCGCGCGTCTAATCTGGGAAAAAAGTCGATCAAATAAATACTCAATTAATTGCGACCCTTTTCTCGTCTTTTTTTCTCTGACTCTTTCCATTCCCACACTCTTTTCCTAGGCCGTCATTTATTGAGCAATTAATTGCGACCTTAATTGCGCAGCTTTTGCTTGCCATTTATGGCGAGTAGGTCAGAGAAAGACGAGAGTGTGTGTTTTGAAGAGTGTAAAAGGCGCCCCATAAATGGGGACCCTTTTCTCTCTCTCCTGTTTACACACTCTCTCGCTGTTCTCTAACTCTCGTCATATATTGTCGATCTCCTTATATATCGGGCAACTTCATCGTAATTGTTGCGCCCTATTTTTACTGTTTACTACCGCTTTGCATAACACTCATTTTGTCGTTTGACAAAATTGTATTTTTAGGTTTTGTTTTATTAGAGAGTGCGGTATTTAGAAAATGTTTAAGTGATATAAATTTTGATAGGTATTGTATTATTTGCTTTAAAATAAGTTATATCTACCTAAAGAGGGTCATGACCACTTCAAGGCTCCCTCCAACCATCTCATTCATTTCAAGAGACAACCAATTAAGTTCGGTTGATTGATTGTGAGAGACAGGAGAGTAACGAAGAGACGCAGACAGCGAGAAATCTTTGCACAGCTTTTTGCCAGCAACGGCGAAGTTTCAACAAAATGGAGAGAGTATGAGACTCAGGACATTGAAAGCTATCCAATGATGTCAAGAGATGCATGACGCGAGATGTCTGATTGGTAGGCATTGCTTATTGAACGAAGAGAGATATGTATTCCCAAAAGGGCAAAATTGAAGGAATGTTCAAAATATGTTTTTGAGTGATAGCAATGTGCTCAGAGGGGCCCTTTAATTTAAGTAGTGTAACCCTCTACGAACAATCGATAACAACTCTTCTCATGTTCTGTGAACTGTGCATATGTCGTCGGTTTTCCCTGTTAGAGTAATATTATTTCACTCAAAGGCTTTTCCGTCGTCTACGACCGTGAACAAGGCCAAAAAACAGCCAAAAGGGATAAAAAACGCGAAAAGAGCAACAGAAAAATGCCCAATTAATTGCTCAATTAATTGCGCAATTTATGAGGAGCTCGAAATAAATTGACCTAATAATTGGCCATCTTTTTCCCCAGATTAAACGTACGGCAGGAGTGAGGATGTCCGCACCGCAACGAAGCATTTCACCAATGACTCCGTTCTTCCCTGGAGACTTATCGGATGTAAGGCGAGCGAGGCAAAAATGAACTTCGTCTGGGCGTATTTCATCCCAGTCGTGTTGGGCCTCACTCTCCCTATATCCATCACCTCCGTTGCTTCCGTAGAGATCATTGTAAAATGACTGGGACACTGCGATCTGAGTCTGTTGGTTCACAATTTGCCCCCCCCCCCCCGGAATCAGTCATCCGGGTGATCAATTGCTTGCCAATACACTGGGATTGAACCGCTTTCTTCCAACTCTTCCCACTCTTGACCGCCTCACTGACAACTTCATTGAATCGACGCACATTGTCCTCTTTCCAACTCTGCCTAAGGGCTTTGTTGGTCAGTACCCACTCGAGATGCGAAACGCGCCC
>LS901633.1:132509-175741 GCA_900490955.1 Micoletzkya japonica | reverse complement strand
GGTAGGAGTCAATATTAAGCTTGGACTTAGTAATTGGGATATACTTAAAGAGAAGGGAGGATAAATGATCTACAAATCGAGTATACATGTCATCAATGTCCGAACAATTATAGAACAAACGATCCCAATCTGTCAAGAAAATAGCATTACTTACAAAGTCGTAATTCCCTTTACTATAATTAAGAGATGGCACAGAAAGGGGGGGATCAAAAGGAAAAGCGAGGTGAAACTCAACTGAACAATGGTCTGAATCTTTAAAAGGAGGGCCTACAGTACATGATGATACAACGTCAGAGGAGGATAAGACAATATCCAAGTGTTTACCATTGCGAGTGGGTGACTGAACATGCTCAGTAAGGGACAAGGCATCAGCTAACTCAACCAACAAACGAGACTGCGAGTCAAGAGAAGAACTATCCGACCAATGAAAAGGCGGAATAGCACGCGGCCAAACTGCAGGTCAAGAAAGCACATGCGGAGGCTAATCGACACGAATCTGACCACAGATCTGGACAAAGAACTATCAAGGAAGAATCCTACGCCGGCACTGCGACTATCAGTGCGGCCAGTATGATAGAAGATTCGACCTGATTGAAATTGAATCGTCGCATCCTCCTTCCTCCTCACTTCCTGCACAGCCATCACGTCCACCTTCACTTCCTCCAAAGCCTTCTCCATCTCCTCCATCCTCGCATCTTCGTCCATCCTATGGACGTTGAAGCTTCCGATGGCCAGCCTTCTTCCACTTCCTCCACTTCGTCCACTCATGCTTGGCGCTACGACCCCCAGGCGCCACTCTTACGGGGGAAGGATCCTTGTCGATCTTCGGGAGAGAGACGAAAGGGGCAACCGCCCACGACGAGAGACTCAGACAAGAATGGTCTACTACTGGATGGTCTACTACTGGTCACAACGCTCCAAAACTTCGTGTTCTCCTGCTGCGATATTTTTCAGTCTCACTATAGGAGAAAACATATTGTGAAGTCTTAGCGAGTTTTCCATAGTTTTTTGATATAGCAAAATCCGACACATTTACATGCTTCTCCATTACTGATAAAATAAGGCATCTGACATGCCTTCGCAATGAGTATTTAGAGTCTAAAGATGAAGGAGGAGGTTATAAGGCATAGTGACCGGGGCCAGCGTGTTGAGTTCGACACAGAAAAATATGTGGCAAACGATACCTTAATTTCCTTTGTTTCTTAAGTTCGTCAAATTAATAAATATATTTTGTTATTTATAGGTCATAAGCCAAAAACAACTAGCCCGATATGTACGCACACGGTCCAAGGTGCACGTAACCCTCTGCTAATCGAGCAGGAATAAGCCTGGATATTTTATCATATGATAAAATTAATAATTGCAAATTTTATACTCATATGTGCTACTCGTGGTCGTGTCCACGATTTTCCTACCTCACAATAACGAAAACGCCGCTGAAACACGCGATTGCGATTGCGAGTCCATGATTGCAGTGTTGAATAGAAGTATGGAGTACGATCTAAAAATTATTTTGAGTTTAATTAATTTGAGGGACTGAACAGAATTTTAAGAGAATATATCCTAAATGGTACAATGTATACGGAATCAGGTGAAGACTCCCGAACCGCGAAACGACGCTTACCGTAGTTTATCGGGAGATCGAATCAGTATCGCTGTGCACAGTGTGAGGTTGCAAAAGGTGCCAATCGTGCCGAATATCGAGTGGTACACGATAAAGAAAATAAACGTGTAACGGCAGCGGAGAGGGAAATGGGTACATCACTGAAAAACAGAGTATAACAACTAATCTTTTAGCCTCACTGCGAATCAAAAGTAATGCATAGCAAGAAAAAATTCGCTTTTTTAAAAATTCGAACAGTTTCATACGTCACCAAAATGCTTCAAGAAAAATTCGATTCAATTACATGGTTTTCTATGAAGAGCAAAGCATAACTATCGAAAAGACCTCATTTAATAGAAATATGTCATCCCTAACGAGTTTTGAAAGCAGAAAATGATTAAACTCAGGACAGAATGAGCAAAATGTTCGGTCAGTTGGAAATTGTTTACATTGCAAAAACGTATAAATTGAGTTATTTATTGGCATGCCTCCTTTAATCATGCAACAAAGAATTGGCAGGCAAAAAAACTTTGACTACATACATAAGGGGGGTTGGGATTATTTTAAAGAAATATGATGAGAGACTGTCGTTTTCTATTCTAGTTCCTAGAGACAATATTGTGAGTCTATTGAAAAGTATTATACGCTACTGGCTTTAGACAACTCTATGCTACGTAGATATATTGAATCCTCTCATTGTCAGTTGAAGTTTTATCTGATCTAAGTTTCGATAAAGAGTGCAAAACGGCGAAACAGTGAGAACCTCAAATGCCGTCTTACGGCATAGATATATGCAATGACTTCTACACAGTAACGGCATCTATCGGCCTGTCTATCTAGTCCTCGCGTGGGCGTCCTCTTACTGTTTCCTCATTGCAATTACGCGTCTTGCGACTCGGCAACCCTTTCATTTTCCGCCCAGCAGTAAATTTTGAGCGACGCGTGTTTGTACATAGTCTGATTGCGGTGTGCAAAAGACCACGACAAGAATCAAGCAGAATTAGAATGATAATACATGAATATTGTTCTAGTTTGCTCCAGAATACGGCCATGGAACGTGTGAAAGATTGAGAGCGCCCTTAAAGGGCCCCTCTGATCATCTCATTCATTTCTAAACACAACCAATTAACGTGCGGTTGATTGATTGTGAGGGACAAGAGAGGAATGACGAGACGCAGACAACGAGAGAAATCTTTGCACACATTTTTTAAGCAACGACGAAGTTTCATGTTTTCTACATGTTGGTCGAAACTCAAGAAACTGAGAGCTATCCAATAATGTCGAAAAAGCAGATGGTCAAAAAGTGGTCGGAGGGGGCCTTTAAATACTTGGCAAGTAACCAACGGAAATTATAGTTAACCACAATTATGGTTCCAATATACCTCTATAGAGTTCGCCGGCCCGGGCATATCGTTCAATTAGAAGTTTTGTGAACAGTAGTTTTGAAATATTCTAATTGACCGAGAAGTCTGTCAACTTCATTCGCCGTAGGAGTGAGCCTCACGACACATTAGGGAACATCACATGTAAGATATTGTAATCATCCCACACCGCATTCTCATAATATATATTTATTATAGCATAGTCCGGTATATACGGTACTTATGTTTAAAAAAGGACTCCGCCGAACTGTAAGCTAATCAACAGTGGGAGGGTGGGCGCGGGGATGGTGGACGGTAAGGGCTAGTTTGATAGGCTAAGACAAGATAGGCTAATTGAGAAATTAATAGATTCGATCGGGATCGGGTAGGAATTCAAACTCGGTGAAGTCCTCCTTTTTATTCTTTAAAAAGAATAAAGACGCATAGTGAAAAGAAATAGAAATTAAGCCTCTCCTACAGCACATTATGAGATGGAATTCTTGTTACGATAGTGGTAGATCAAACTACATGTTCTATATGCCGGCTTTCGTCAATGCATTCACCGGTTCAGCGATCGGACAAATGCGTAAAAGTGCCTAGCCAGGGCTAGGGGCTCTTCGAGGGCGGCAAAGTGACCGCCATCGGGAAGAACCGCGTGAGAGGTGAGGTTGAAGGACTGGCGGACAAACTGCAAACTCAGTTGGTGATAGGATAGCTTCAACAGAATAAACGGCGAGAAGCCAAACGGGTACCTCTGTCGGTTCGCGATCGAAGAGCTCGTTGGCGAATTGCGCGTGGGCCGTGGGTATGGAAAGATATTGTCTGCAATGGTCTCGCTCCATCTCTATTCTTCTGGAGATGGTACTCCTTCTTTCCTGGCTCAAGTACAGGACGGTTGACTATAGTGGATGACGCTATATGGGCTACTCATTTTTTCATCAAAATATGTTTCAAATAACGTTGTCGTAGAGGATAACTTTCTAAGGAATGTTCAAGTTGCTTACTGTCTCAAGGCGTTGTTGAGCGGATCAGTGAAGCATTCCTTGTATAAGCGTTGCGAAGACACGATGTTACCCTAGGAGGGATGGATTAGTTGTGAATATCTCACGGGAGGCTGTTGAGTGATGAAATTGCAGGGCACCTGCGTCCAGTAGATCATAACCACCGTGAGAAGCTCATCGAGAGTGAATTTCCTGAAACTCTCATATTATGTAGCTATGTACTAGCTACTTGAATAATTACTAGACGCTGGAGTAGGGGGTTATGCAAAACTCCAATAAAGCATAAAGCATTGAAAAATCTATGCACCTAAAAATAAGCCGATACCGCCATTAAAACAGCTTCCAAACTTTTACATTGCTCACAATGTAGTCTTCTTCTTGATCAGGAAGAATACAAGGATGAAAGGAAAACATACCTAGTCAGCCCTCCATCAGGCAGATTGCGGTTCTCCAGATTGGTCCAGGTCGAGAACTTTTCGAGAATATACGCGGCCAGACCGAGGGGAGAGTCGTTGAGAGCCGTCCCTGCGATGTTCTCCGTTTCAACGAAGGATCCGCCATCAGACTTGGTCTTATCCTATCTGCATGCCTAACCTACGGTATCCGGCTTAGTCGCCTGTATGTGCATGTAGCCGCTCTCCTGGACGTACGTCTTGAAGTTGGAGAAGAAGTTGTAGCCCTGGTGATGGGGGTCGGCGAAGAGCCACTGCAGAGAAATGGTAAGTAGAAGTCTCCTAAACGCTCGTTACTGTGCTGTGACTAGCTAGTACCTTGGAGAAAACGGTTCCAAATATCGACCGAGCGATGGCTTTTGGGGAGAAGTAGTTGGACATGACGAGGTTTATGTGCAACCCGTAGACACTGGAAATGGCGAACTTATCCATATTTCGATCTTTTTCCCAAGCTGCGCTCAACAGTGGACACTACAAACTTTGTGTTTACTGTGCTTTCATCGAAAACTTGTTTTCCAATAACTGTAGAGATTGCAGATGCATACCTTTCGGGGTAGACCTTAGCGACATTGGTGGTAATCGCTGATCCCCAGTCTCCTCCTTGCAAGAAGAATCTGACAGTAAAAATTCCCAACAATAAGCAAAATCTCTGTTTACAAGATAATTGATTCATAAGTCAAAGCTCTTACTTTTTATGGCCCACTCGGTCCATTAGCTTCTTGAAGACGCGCGCTGCCACCAGGTGATCGAAGCCTTCAGAAAACGTATCATTTATTGTTATTTTACAATCTCTGGAAAACTTGTATTTCAGTTGCTGGGTAGTCAACAATTTACAAAGGCGAAGACTTTGCAACCAATTACCCGATTCTTCCACCGATTATTTAACCATCACAGATTTCAATCTTTACCCCTCTTTTTGGGCTGTCCACTGAACCCGTATCCCGGAATGGACGGTGCAATCACTTCAAAGGCGAACTCCGCCCCACCCACTTTGTGCGCCAGAGGATCAACCAACATGGGCAGGATCTGAATTTGAATTTGGCGCCAGATCCGATTTTAAATTTACTTACCTTGTAGAACTCGAAGACATTGCCCGGCCAGCCATGAACAATCAACAGCGGGAAGATCTTCTTGTAAGTCTTGGCATCCGGCTTGACGTGGTAGTAGTGAACCTACCATGGAATTTTCATTGAACGTTCTTCTGTGTTTTCAGAATTAGTTGAACGGAAAGCTACCAACCTTTACTCCTTCAATCTCCGTCGTGAACTGCGGCCATGTATTCAGAATCTTCTCCTGCTTTCGCCAATCGAACTTGTTCAGCCAATAGTGTTTGACCTATAGCTATGTTTCAGACAGACAAAATAATTAATGTAATTTTTCACTTTGTTTTCTTTTCGATACCTTTTGCAGATACTTCGCATTGAACCCGTACTCAAACGTATCCGCATCTTCCAGAACCTCATGTGAGACGCGAGCGTTTTCCAATCGGCTTCGCAAGTCCTGAGATACGGGATATATTATAGAATACAAACAGAAAACAATCTACAAACTTTTGGATAAGGAAACAAGTCAAATTTTGCAAGATTTATTCACACAATGGTGCCTAAAAACGAACAGAATGTTGAAAACGTGTCTACCGTTAGTACGTCTTCAGGAACATTCACAGTAAACGGCGTAATCTTCGTATTATCCGGCCGCGGTTTCCCCGTTCCGAACCAGCCATTTTGCGGAATTTCTAACTGTAATGGTTATGCTCGACCATCATAAGTGATAAGCCCATCATCGCGAGTGATTGGCCGGGAAGAGAAGGACTTCTATACCTCGCTATTATTTACCTTGGTTCTCATACTTTAGAAAAATCGGAGAAAAAAACAAATGATAACAGCTGACAGAGCACATTTTCTCCAACTCTACCTTCGGCGGTGGAGATAATGAGCTGTACCCGTAGAATGCAGCAATCGCAAGAACCGGCGGAAGAACGAGCCATTTCAAGAAGCCCATTGCTCTATAATTAAGTTTACAACTGCAAACCGTTGACAGGGAATGAATGACGCGACCGAATTTTCCTTGAATTCTCAAAAAACGCTTTTCACTTTTCAGACTTTTCAATAATGCATTTCGGATCTTTCGATACATAGCATCGCCAATAATAAATGAATGAAACATAATAAAAAAGGGCGTTTCTACAGGTCAAATGTTCTATATATTTGCCGGTGAGCCGTCGAACGAACGCTATATAAAGGCAGACTCCAAACTACAGGCCATCTCTGTGCTCGCTGTTATGCGTGATAAGCGAATGTCGCGCCGAAGATTGCAAAAAGGTAATGATAAATAGCATAGATAAGGAAACATTTACATCACTGCTATTAAAATATTCGATAATTCTTACTAGTACAGATAAAAAGTAAAAAAAAGCATTGGAATAGACACAATAATAAGGAAAACTTGGTAGCCGGCAAAACTACCATTTGTCCTTGTACTCTTCTACGCTCTACTCTCTATCTCATCTATCTATCCCATTTTCTCTAGCTCACTCTCTCAATATAGAGGAATACGCCTACTACACTTTTCGACTATAAGAGCACAATTTTGCACTAGATCACCGTCGACAAACTATTTACAATTACAGTTTTACACCGTTTATCTGGGCTAGCAGTGGAGGGGTTCCAAAGGAGGGACTCTTGATAGATAGGAGAGGTTGGGGACTTCGAATCTTCGTCAAATACTCACTCAGCCCGCGGTGTCCGTGATCTTGAGTATCCTCTTGATCCTGGTTTGGCGCTAGTTCACCCGTGCGCCAAGTTTTCAGGGGGAACGATTCATCTTCTTGTCCAAGATTGAAAGGGGTGCGCTTGATTGAGAGAGAATGAAGAGAGCCGACCACCCGCGACGAGTACAGAGAGGAAGAATGAACTATTATAACAAGAAACAAACTATTATAGGAAGAAACAAACTATTATAGCAAGTAATAGGATAACTGGTATCCATACGACGGTAGGTAATTTTGAATATCCAGGGCGGGCACAGCCGGACGGAAATAATAGACTAACCCCACTCGGTCACACCATGAAAATGGACGATTATTTCAAATGTGGTTAGAGATCATTGTTATAACTGAGTAGTAGGAGATGCGGTAGGAGGTAACGCCGTCTACCGCCCAGTTCACTGCCCATTCGAACTTTCGTTCCTATCTAGCGCGACGTATCCAGTCAAAGTGCACATATGAACGATAAACAATGATTATCGGAGTGATTATCGTCGGAACGCAAACTTGAGTGCGAGGATAGGCAGCACAACCTTCACTTGTCATGACAACGGATAGCGTAAGACTCGAAAGTTTATCAGATCAACCGAATTTGGACAGGAACGGGTCAACTCGTGGGCATCTAACAAGGAAAGGAGGAGAGACACAGTCATCGTCATAAAACTGGTAAGTGAAACGAGTATACGGTAATGCGAAACGGGGGTACGGTGTAACGTCCATCGGGAGAGAAACTACGCTAGGAAAAACTACCGTATACGATTACAATAAACAAGGTGCAGTAGTGCTTACTAGCATAAGCTACAAACTACTAGATTTAACTAGGTTGACTATAACATTATAAAAAGGAAAAGTAAGCGATTGGTAGTAGGAGTAGTTGATAAGGCCTGCTAAGCAATAACATTGAGAGCTGAGGAGCAGAGTTTGGGGGCTACCCATGAGAGGTCATAGAGACTAAGGAAGAGAACATGAACATGGCGGGGGCGAGCATACGGTAGCATAGAGCAAGGTATACGGTAGGTAGGCACCGTATGCTCAACTTGAGTTTCAACAGTTGAGGTTGCGATAACCAGAGCAGATTTGGTGGCGGAAAATAAACGTGAAGGATAGCGTCAATTCTATGCAGTTATTGACCAATATTGAAACAAATAAAAATATATATGCACATATAAAAAGAGAATACGAACAGAGAAGTGAGATATACGCACGCTAGCTCAGAACAGGATAATGATCACAATTATTTATTGATGAAGGCTCCAAAGACTATAAGTACGTGGTTTGAGAGAGACAGTTATTCCATACGGATCTTGGTCTATTAGAGTAGGGAAAGAAAACAGAGAGTAGTAGTAAGAAAAGGGATTATTGCGGTTTCATGAAGAACTATCTAGACAACACTACGGCATAATGCGGTGTACGAAAGAGTAATATTGCAAACATCAGAGTACGAATAGCGAAAGAGGTATGATCTATGCGGGTTACGCAGCGGCAGAGAAAAAAATATTCACTACTAATAAAGGAATTGCTACCAGCCTAAAACTAAGCATAAAAACGTAAAATTCTAGATTAAAGCTGTAAAAGGTCATCGTGTAAAGGGGGGGGGGATGACACGGCTACAGTAACCCGTGAGGGGCGGGTGACGCATGGCGCGTCATGGCCGACGCGTCACGCGTCACGGGTGGTCCGGAAGCGGTGTGACGATGCGGTCTTCGTCTTCCGATTCCGAGGCCTCGACAAAGTCCGACGACAACGCGTACTCGTTGTCCGAATCTGCAAGGGGGGAACCTCCTAGGCATACATGGGCTAGTGTTGTCCTAAAATTTCTGCAGGCTTCCTTACGTAACTAATTATAAGGAAAACCAAAAGCAGCCATCCTTATTAGCGGTTTACACTATGCTTTGCGGCGCAGGTACCCATCCTAACGTCCGATTGGACAACCGCGCCCATGTATGCTCCTAGGATAGGGCGGAGCTTCCAGGCGATGAAAGTTAGACATTATGAATACTTAAATCGATTAATTGGTTGATATTTCGACTTCCCCATTGTTTTCTTGTTCTTCAGCTCTTGCTTTATTCCATACAGTGTTTCTCGATAAGTCAGTTTTCGAGCTTGAAGCCATAAAAGCAAGCTGAAACCCACCGTATAGATACAGATCCTCCTCGTCCATGTTGTCCAGAGCGGTCAACGACGCGTGGCGGTGCATCGATCGACTGCGCGGAATGCGAGAGGCTTGGGCAGCGAGGTCCGTGAACGATGACGTCAGCGACCGGTCCACGCCCAGACCCATCTGAGAGAGAGCGGCATAGAGATCAAAGATCAGATTCGAGTGATGAAGTATAGTTCTCAAAGATCAGCTTTGAGAGACCAGCACGAGGAACTGGGAGAGTTTTGAATTCAGGAGGATAAAAAAATCCCCCCGAGATCCCTTTTGAGAGAAGGACCCACCGTCAGATACATCATCTCCTACAGACCAAAGATCACTCCGAAAGATCAAAGATCAGCCCCTCCCCCGGCCCCCGATACCTTCTCCCGTTTGCTCTGCCGTCTCGTCAGCATGCGTCCGCGGTCTCCGAGGGCGGCGATCAGGTTCGTGTTCGTCCTCAGCAATTCCTGCAGCTTCTGACGACCGTACGTCAGCCCGACTTCCTGAACGGAATGCACTCTACAGTACGCTACTGAAATAGATAATGCAAGCAAGTGCATTTTAACCATGAATATCCTGAGGAGGTGAATAATGAATAATCTATCTATCTATTGTACGTTGTTGTTTGACTTATTTAATAGCATAACCCCCCTCCCCCTATTCTTTTCATTACTCTGTGCCCTCGACCAACTCACCAGAATGATGTCGAACTTGGCAAACTCTAGTGTCCTGTACCCGTCGACCTCCGGTCGGAGGTAGAGACAATAGGGAGCCTTCTTCACCATCTCCAACTGCCGCACGCACGACACGAACGCCAGACGCGACTGCAAAAATGTTAACCCGCCATTTTAGCAAATTCAAACTTTCCCGCCCTTTTCACCATTCAAATGCCCGCAGCGCTCACCTGAATCTCCTGATTGTTCAGGATGCGGCCCTCGTCCGGCTTGGCCCACGGGTTGAGCGCTCTGCAATGCCGCTTCTTCTATTTTGAAGGGAAATTTGAATCTGAATTTTGGCGGGAAACTCACCGGAGGAGCGCCCACCAGCCGTTGAGCGTCTCGCCGTAATTGTACAGATTCGTCTCGTCCGCCGAGCCCACGTCCACCGCAATGACCACACGGGCGCCCATCGATCTGGCAAAGGAGAAATTTGAATATTTTAAATTCCCGCCAAAATCGCGTGAAAAGGAATGATTCTCCTCAAAGAGACCGCCTGGACTAATTCATTACGCTTTGTCCTCTAACAACGATAATCTAGAATCTTCGTTATCCATGAGCTACCGTATTCCCGATTCTACCGTATACCTCATGACGTCAGCCGGTAGATTGTTGACGTAGCCTCCGTCCAAGAGAAGGTGGCCGTCCTGCGGGTCGCATAGGGGAGGCAGGTAGCCTGCGATTGGATGGTTTATAGTATAAACTTTATACTCCACTCAATATCTAGCATTTTCATTGATTGATTAACAAGCAACTCTATCCAAAGTTATGAGAATGAATAAAGGAGAGACACTTACCGGCCAGACTCATCGAAGCCCTCGCATACGCCCACAGTGGACCAGACCGATGGACGCGCATCTCCGAATTCCTAAGCAAAAACTTTACTACTTCTAAGCAAAAACTACCGTAACCCAGTCCCGGCGCTTGTTCAACTTCCTATTTTAATTGTGCGAACCGTGACCTTTGCATTTCTTTTTTTTTAAATTCGATCTGTACTATGCTCCACCCGCCCTTTTGCCCCTGTGTACTTTACGCTACACGGGGCAAGCACGTTTTCAAATTTGTAATCATTATTTTCACTTTTTTTAGTCCTATCAACAAGGAATACATATACCCAATTATTAATTCAATTATTAATTATATATTATTAATTGTGCGCCGATAGCCAAACAGTTATTCCCAGAGTGAAACTTCAAAATGACGGGATCAATTATAATACCAAAGAGAGAGCGAAAACAAGGCTTACGTAATATCGGTCGAGATGCAAAAGTACGGTATCCACAGGTCCTCGATCATACGGTCTTCGAAGGTGGCCTGAATTCAATGGACTAGTATATTTATATTATGTTATCGCATGGTACGAAACGGAAATATTGTGGTAACTTCAACGGAACAGCATAATCCTAACGCTTGGACAAGCCGCCTTATAAAGTATCAAAAGTGGCCATCCTTACTTAATTACATACACGGGCGGCCCCTCATTTTGTCAGAAACTTAACTTGGAAGGCGCCTTATTATTCAAGATACCTCATTAGTAGGCTAAACAAAACCTCAAGTTGTTCAAAATGGTAGGAAATAGTTCAAAATAATGGGCGGTAAAGCTGTCCACGTATGCTTAATTATGAGCGTTCTATTTACGCTTCGACTCTTGTTCCGGTACCCCTCCTAGCGTCCGATCAAACAACCGCGCCCATAGAATCGAATAAACCGTCGAAAGAACATCCCATACATTCGGAACCAGAGAAACCGATAGACCGGACTATTCTAATCTCGGAAACGTACCTTGAGCGTGTGATTGAAGCCGGCTCCCGTGAACATTGCCGTGTAGGACCAGGTGAGGTCGATGATCTTGTGCCACAGGGAGCACATCATCTCAAAAGGGAAGCAACTATAGATATTCCCCAGAGGGGAATCAGCGACATTTCCATCATGTCTATATTGAGCAAACGTTAAATATTACTATAAACGTATACGATACTCACATCAAACCAGGCCCTCGCTCGTTCCTCAATCGACGAATTCGGCGACTCCGCAAACAGACCCCCGATCATGGACCTGCGACGTGAAAGCTCATAAAATCGTTGGAAAGTTAGTATTCCCAACCCCATACGGCAGGCTACCAGCAGACTTTGTCCACGTATGAAACTAGGTACGAAAAACATCCATTTCATCAAATCAGTCGTTTCATCAAGTACATAAGTATGTGGTTATTCAAGATCATGAGATGACCGATTTTATAAAATGGTGGTTCTGAAAAATCTCGGTAATGTGGATAGATGCCGTTCCAACCAACCCGATGGACGTTCCTCCCACGATATCCACGGGAATTCCGGCCTCGCGAATCGCCCGAATAACGCCCACATGTGCGGCGCCCCTTAAACGACACTTTAAGCTTGCGCGCAGACGAAGTAGGAATGAGTTTACTGACGGAACTTCTTTGTCAATTAAAACCTCGACCCTTCCGGCAGTCTGACGAGCTTCTCTCTATACCGACTCTCTCGAGATCAAAGATCAAGCCACGCCCCCTCCCACCGCTCACTTGGCTCCGCCCCCTCCCAGGACGAGTCCGATGGCGTTTCCGGTGAGAATGCGGGCGAGTCGCGAGAAGTCCGAGCGGATGTCCACTGTCTCCCAGAAGACGTTCTGCTCGTAGAACTCGATTACCTTCAAAATTAATATATTAATCAAAATAAATATAATTAATTAAGGAATAAAAATAAATAAGGAACAAGCAAACCTCCGTCTCGCTAATGGCAAACTGCGTTGGGGCTTCGTCCGTGGTGGGTGGACTATCTGGAAACGAATTTATGCCATCTCATGTGGATGGCCATAAATATACGTGAATTCATAGTACCGTACTCCCCATACTCCATCTGTATGCCGTACCCCGACTCCCCCCTTATCTACCATACCCCAGTAAACTCCCCTCTCTACCGTACCCTTCAGACCCCTCAAAACACCGTACCATTTCCGGACCGCGTCACTTTCTTGTCACTCCACTGGAAGAGTCGGGAGGGCGCCCGGATGTGCTGGTGACCCGAGAACCAACTTCCCTTCAGCCACTCGTACGTACCTGCAAGGGATTACGGTAACCCAGGCGACTTCCCGCTAAGACTCAAATTCAAATTTCCCGCCCCGATTACCCCGCGGACAGACGGTGTCCTCGGGCCACAGCAGAATGAGCTCCTTGTTCGTGCGGATGCCGTCGGCGCTCTTCGAGAACTGCTCCGCTATCTGCCAAGGGCCGAATTTTACAGAGCCGGGAATCAGACCACAGCCGGGAAATGCAACCATTAGGAAAACCCGGACTTACGAAGGCCTTCTGAGGTCGTTGATTACCGAGACCCACCACGAGAATAGCGTCAGCTTGCCTGAGGGGAGAAATACATTATTAATTCAGGTGAGATAGCGTGCAAAAGTGAGATGGTTGCGTTCCGCCTTTCAAGGTCTGAAGCGTGAAACATAACCGTGCCGGAAAATTAACCCTATTCAATATACAAGATGGATAAATAGATCTATCAATCTACCTCAAGCATCTCCTCGTCCAATTACTGGCATGGTAGTCGCACTCGTAGATGACCAACGGGTACGTGTCCTCCTGCACGTTCAGCCAGTGCATCAGCCGGAAATCCGCCTGTCTGAAAGTGATCTTTCATCCCTAGTCACTCATCTCTGATCTCTGATCAGCCCAACCATCTCAAGGCCGAGCACAATAAGCTTGACATACACTGCTAACACTTATTCTTTCGTCAAATTTTCCATCATGGAACCTTTTCTCATTTTCCCAGTAGCATTCTCGCACTCTACTGGTCTAATCGCTGTAGTTTAGCTTCCTTAGACTAACAAATAAGCAAAATCATGCAGCTTCTGAACAAAAGCGGAGGACATCATGCCACGAATTGCGTAGCTCGAAATGCATCGCGACAGGATTACAGTGCACGACGGCAGGAAAACGTGCGGGAGGTCAGAGAACACTCCAAAGATCAAATATCAAACTCCGGAGATTAAAGAACACTCCAAAGATCAAAGATCAAACAACGACGGGCGTCGTCAACTTACATCACTTCATCGGCCTCCACCGGCAGGTATCTAATAATAAGCGCGGCTTTACATTCTCCGAAAAAAGGGAAAAAGCAAATCATCAATCTCCCTTTTGCTCTTGCAACACGACGGGCAAAGCGCACTAATTGAACTAAAAATCGTATTTCCTTTCCCTATATATATATATATATTATTTGCATATCTTTAGTTACAGCCCACAGGCTGGCTCATCGTCTATTCGATAGGCGTATTCTACTACAGTGGGGACCCGACTCACTTCTCGAGAACGCCCTTGTCCAGGTGGGCCGCTACTTTAACCGATGACAGGCGGAGGACGCGGAGGTTGACGGAGAGTGCGTGGTACAGTTCACAGGTGAAGGCCGCCAGGGGCACGTCCGGAGAGGCGGCCACCACCGCGATCGTATGCAAGTTCTGCAAGGGGGGAATCGAGCCATCGAGCGGGTTACGGTACCAGGAAAGGAACAGAGCAAAACCGACAACAACTGTTGCTTTCTGCGAATTTTCTGTTAAATTACTGTATGCATACTGAACTAAAAGTAAATTCAATGCCAGACATCTTGACAAGCTTTTTACACTATTATGCCTTTTCGCAGGTACTTATCCTAATGTCCGATCGGACAAGAGCGCCCGTGGATTTATAGATTCTCTCCAAAATTCAAATCGATACCTTGATATGCGTGACCGGATCGCCTCCGTCTACCGTCCTCAACGACGATGGAATCGTGCCGACCGCCTAAATCAGGAACGGGTGGCTATATCATACGGTATCCAAGTCGTGAGATTGCGGTAACTAAGACAAACTACCGTACTACCATTCTTACATCACCGTGATATGCTGAAGATTAAAGATAGGAAGATTAAGATAACAGACTACCTCATTCCTTGGTCTACCGTACCCCCATACTTACCCTTCTCGAAATGGACGAATAGTACTGCCCAAGCAGTTGCACCAGCCGAAAACCTACCTGCAATTATGTAATACTTCTAAATGTAGTTCATATTGCAGACGTTCAAGCCATTCAATTTGGATTAAAATATCTGGCAGTCTGGGGTAGCCTACACGATACGGAAGTACTTCATTGGATAGTTCTAACCATACTTGGGCACCTACCCGAAGCATGGGTGGTAGGCCTAAATATTGTTCGGATTTTACTTTGGTAGGCCCGTTTTTGATAGAAATTTGCAATTGGTAGGCTTGATAATTCGCAACTTCGTACATTGGTAGGCCCGTTTCTCAAAATATTGCTTGGAAGGTTGCCCACGTATGGTTCTAACCTGCGGATACGTCATCTTGATAAAGTTGAGCAGGCCCTCGGGCACTTTGGCCAGCTGGGAGAAGCGAACCGCGAGGACGGTAGTCGCACGGAGTTTGTGTTGAAGGACCTCCATCTGGAAGGCAGGCATAGATGGGCAGGGAGGGCTTGCTGGTAGGCTACTGCAGTGACACTCCCATACATAAAGATCGAGAGTTTTAGTCAAGCTCTTCTTTCTACAGCAGGCTACCCACTACTTGGAAAAATTCTGCAGCAAGGCACCCAACCACGATACCTGCAACCGTGCCAACCTATGAAGGCAGGAGAGCATGGTTGAGAAAAATTTTCCATCCGTAGTCTCATTCCTATTTTTGACGAAAGAGCGAAGTTTTGGAAAGGAACACGTCTTTCGGACAGGCTGCACAAATACACCATACGAGCGATAATTGCATTTTAAGTAGTAGCGTATTATCAGCTCGCCGTGATTCTCCGTTTACCGTACCCCATTAACATCCCCTCATCTACCGTAACACTGACCATTCCGATCATATCACCCCGTCCAAACTCCTCCATCACAGTCTTCTTGTCGACCGATCGCAATCGTCCCGACAGAACCACGTAGAGAGAGTCCGAGTAGTCGTTCACTCTGCAATAGGGGTTTCTTTCTGACTCTTATTTTAAATTACGCTTCTATAGATGTCAAGATATGTTCGCCTTCACATGGATTCAGCACGAGTCTACGCCATCTCCCATCCGCCTACCGTAATCCTCCTGCTCTAATCTTCCCCTCAGGACCCTCCCCTCACCTGTACACGGCTTGTCCACTGTCCGTGAGTACCCAGTCAAGAGCAAAGTCCACGCCCCGCACAAAGGGAGACAGCCGTCGCAGGACCGAGTGCGCGACCGGCAAGTAGATACGCGGATGCTGCTCGCACAACCTACAGTAGGCCGGAATCAAAGATCAAAGACCAATGACCTAAGATCAGACTACAAAGATCAAAGATCAAACACTCACGCAGCAAAGGTGGCCCGGTCCATGATCGCGACGTGCGTCGGCACGGCCGCCTTGAACGTGTAGAAGGAGGGCTCCTGTGAGGGCGCGAAATTCGAATTTGCACTTTGGGCGGAAAGGTGAAAATGTTACCTGCGTGAGCAACTGCAGCCCTCCCAGCAGGTCGCGGGGATGCAGCTGGACGACGACCCGGTCATCCTCCGGCTCGTCGGGAAGCGCCTCCTCGTCGGGAGTGGGCGAGTCCTGAAACGGGATGATTGGGGTACGGTAGCGAGGGATTACGGTACGCACCACGTGCTAGGGACGCAGTGCATTGGATCGATCGATAGAATTGTATGAAATGCTACAAGTTAGGGAAAAACTACCTTCCATCGAATTGTGAGGAAAGGCGCGCATTATTTAATAAGGCGTGTGAAGCGTACTCCGAGCCAACCAATATCCGTCACATGATTTCGCACCCCGAAGAAAGAGTAAAAGGCGAGAAAATATGAGAAAATGATAGTTCCAAGAATTTGGGGATGGTTCGGACTGAGAATAATTGCCCAAACACTGGTCAGGCTACCGCACTCCAAACTACCGTATACCTGTATGAGGTTGACTCTTCCGCTCAGGACCATGAACAGCTTCTCCTCCTCATTGCCCTGCTCCACAATCACCGCGCCCTCGGGCACCTCGACGATCGATAGGCAGTTCTATAAGAATAAAGTAATCGATAATTATAGTATATATATTCCATTCATGGTTTTTAATGGCTATATTTGGCTATCGATTGGCGATCAGCCTATGGCTTGTTATCCAAAGCATACAATTCAAATTCAAATTTTCCCGCGCTTTCTCCCCTCACCTCGAGTGCCTTCTCTCCCTGCACACCCATGCCCAGAGCGTCCGCGAACCATCTCCTTGCCAGGGTCATGCGATCCCCTTCCCCCATAGAGGCAAACGTCCCGTACTGACCGCCGATCGGACCTTAACCCTAGCACTTAGCTTTTTGTTAGAACACGACTTAAGGCCAGCCGTCCTTAGCCTTAAGGTTCCATAAGGCTAAGGACGACGCCTTAAGGTTCCATAAGGCTAAGGACGACGCCTTAAGCTAAAGGGGTAAGCTAAAGGGCATGACAATAGGAAGAGACGACAATAGGGGGTATGAAGTCACACACATTCCACTCTTGGAGCGATGCTGCATAATGGTAAGATTATTTGGCGATTCTTAGCGGTTAGAGCATAGCGAGGTTAGTAAGGGATAGGCAAAGAAGGTGACCGCACGAGGAGCGAATTTTGCCTAAATTGCTTAGCGAAAGGGAGAAGAGCGCAGAGAGCTGGGAGAGGCCGGTGCAAGCGCAATTCGCAGTGTACGATTCATCTAGGAGAGCGAAATACAACTTTCCAGAAACTACTTATCTTCAAGAACACAACCATTATCATGTTCAAATATTACGTTATTACATTATTATTATTATTAGTAGTAGTAGTAGCAGTAAAGGGAGTACATGCAACGTAAGCCTAAAGAGCGCAACTAACGGATGCTTTTTGCAAAAAAAAAAGGAGAATGAAGTTAGTGGTCCCTCCGTTAGTTCCACTCCATATCCTCACTCTTTCTCCAATAACGCTTCCCTTCCTTCAAAAAAAAACCTACCGGAGGATCCGCGCCGTTTGTCAATCCTCATTGCTAGAACGAAAGAGGAGAGGATAGGGAGGATAGGGGGGGGACAGAATCGAATGATTATTGATTAATGGAAAGATAGGAAAGACAGCTTAGAGTGTAGACATTCACAGACAAGCTGCACGATACTCACCCGATATCGATCCATCTACCGTACTCTGGGCTCGGTTGAACTTTGGCCTGCCCGCCTGAAAAGCTACCGTATCTCCTAGGATTTCATTTTACTGTAGCTCATAATACTCCCAAAAGGTTCTTGACCACCTGCACATCAAAGAAAACTATTCGAAAACTACCGTATACCTGGGTCAGCTTGACACTGTGCCCGCTCGGGTGCCGCAAACGCGACTCTTCCGCGCTTCCGTGCAGGCGATTCGGCGGCTACAGTAATCCGCATTATAACCCACATTTGAATTCCCGCCTCGGTTTTGTTTTCTTATTGCTTGGACGAAATTGCTTTGTTCGGTTCAGAATTTACAGCGATCAATATCCATAGGGCTACCGTAACCCCCGTCCGAATACCGTACATCTCTCATCAGCTCGGCGCTGAGTCCCATGTAGTGGTGGAGGGTGGTCATGGTCACGTGCAGCAGTCGGGTAATCACAATCTGGATCGGCCTAATCCACGGCGCCGGATCCGCTCGGTAAGAGTCGATGAACGACCGCAGGTTGTACCTGGAAGCCGGCAAATGGGCGAGGGGGCTTAGTCTAAAGCCCGGCTACCGTACTTTCATCAAACTAATCGAGCAATAATCAGCCAGCCAACGGTCTAGTTCGACCCCTCCCCTTTCCAGCTACAGTACTTCTCTACAGTACTCACTTGGCCACCTGTCCTTGATCGACCGCACGCAGGGATACCGTACGCAGGACCGACTCGGCCTCCTGAACGGAATGATTGCAATCTCGAGGGTACGGTACTCCGAACATGAATTAATCGTACAACATATCTCATAAATAGCGCATTCCTCTCTACTCGCTCGCCAGATCTATATGCATTTAGCTATCCGTTCCGCTCCATGTACCTAATTCTATGTGTTTATGAGCTCGATTTCTCACTTACCATAAGTACGTCGAGCATGGACAGAAGGGAGAAGAACGAGTTTCCCATCGTTATCTGCTTGACCATGTACTCCTTGCCCTCGTGCTGCAATATTCTAATGTGTTTACAGAACTACCAAAAGGATTCTCAAGCGGACCTCTATAAGAAACCTAAAGCTACCGTAACCCTGATCTTCCCCTCGAGACCCACCTGGATGTACACGGCAAGGGACCCCGAAAGCGGTACGTACAAACTGTCATCCTGCAAGAGGATTACTGTAGAAATATATTAGAATAAGTGGAGAAATAAGTTGAACCAATTACGGTCATTTTATCATTGTAAAATTTTAGTCGGGTTGGGAACATGCCCAAAGGCGAAAGGTTTTCAAATGAATTCTACAACAGACATAAATCGTTTTATACTATTATTCACTTAAACCGCAACAACTTTAAAGCGAGAATTGGCGCCAAATTCAAATCCGTAAATTCGCCCACCTTATCTCCGGGCCGGACAATCGTCTGTCCCTTGTCGACCGTCAGCACCTCGATGTCCTTCGGGTCCAGCCTCCACACACTCGGCAGTTCCAGCATCCTTAATAACCGGATCATTAGCCAGTCAATACCGTAACCCAAGCAATCCCTTTGAGACCCGAAGTTAATAATGCTACGAGACCACTTTGGCTCGCAATTTTTGCATAGAAAATCTCAAATTGCGAGGCGATGGAAAAGCGAGAAAAAAAGACGGGGCCAACTTGAGATTGTGGAGGATGTAGAAGATCTCGGGTGACAGGTTCTGCGGAATCTCCGGGAGGTCACTCGGCTCGAAGAATTCGACCGGCGGCCGAGGAAGCGCGTCGCGGTTCAGCATCTAAATACCGGACTTTTAGGGATTTATCAATTTTCTAGTGTGTGAAAGCCTAATTGGAACGGCATAACTCTAAAGTCCGTGAGACATTTGCGTCTCCGAAAAAGGCAAAAGCGTGTGGAGCACGGCTAGACAGGAAATGTTATTGGAAAAGAAGAGCGGACGAAAATGGAAAGAGGCGAGGAATCATTCGGCATTTCCCTCCGTTCTGCCTCTTCTCCTGCTTCAACGCAGCCATAGTAATGCTTTCTTTTTGCGTAAATAACGAGAGAAAAAAAAACTAGTTATTTTCCATTCGAGACTAGTCTAGACTAAACATTGTATCATACATTTTTTTAAATTATATAAATCAAGCAATCAATAAACCCCAACATACCTCCGAGGTCTGCCTGAAGTAGCCTCGACGGCCGCGAACGAGGCTGGAATACAACGAATGCATTTCAATTACTTGGGTAGGAACCTCCGTTTCTTCAGTTTCAACCCGCCCATATAGGCAATGCAAAGTATATAATACGTCGCATTATGTACTAGTGAACAATTAACCCATGCATAACGATCGAAATATCTAGTCAAGATCATACGTGGGCACCGACCCGAAGTATGGGTGGTAGCCCCATATTTGTTCGGAATTTTATTTTGGTAGGCCTATATTTCCTACAACATTTCAATTGGTAGGCTTGATTTCGTACAATGGTAGGCCCGTTTCTCAAAATATTGTGGGGAAGGTTGCCCATGTATGGTCAAGATATTCTTCTGCAGCAGTGCACCCAATACTTAAAAAATTTTGCAGTAAGCTACCCAACCACGGTACCTGCAACCGTGCCCACCGATGTTCTCTCCCTCTTCCTTTCCTCTTACCAACAACTCCCGCCTTTCTACCGTACCCCTAACTACAGCAACCCCTATTTTTACTGAAACTACAGGACGATCATAAGCCATATCCATAGAAAATAAATTAATCTTATATCCTCGAATACTCCACTATCCCTCGTCCTTTGTCTGCCGTACTCCCATCCCCCTACGTAACTTCTCCCTACAGTACCCCTCCCCTCCACCCTTACTCCTTCGCAAACTGCAACGGTCCAGCAGAGGAGTGTCTTCTTCGATGTTCGCTCTTCTTCCTCCCATTTCCACTCCAATCCCCGTCATGCGACTCGTCCGAGGGAGTCATGCCGGGCGGCGTACCCTGAATCACGAACACTTCCTGACTATTAGGATTACGGTAGGCTTACAGTACCCATTACACATATGAAACTTTTCTAATAATTTTCACATAACCCATCATTGGTTATGATCTTCATTCTCTCTCAATCAAGCGCACCCCTTTCAATCTCGGACAAGAAGATGAATCGTTCCCCCTGAAGACTTGGCGCACGGGGGAACTAGCGCCAAACCAGGATCGCGAGGATGCTCAAGATCATGGACACCACAGGCTGAGTGAGTATTTGACGAAGATTTGAAGTCCCCGACCTCTCCTATCTATCAAGACTCCCTCCTTTGGAACCTCTCCACTGCTAGCCTAGATAAACGGTGTAAAACTGTAAAAACTGTAAAACCATAATTGGTTGCAAAACATTGACAACTCCAGATCGGTTGAACCAAACGCAGACCAGTATTCTCCCAGTAACTACAGTATGCCCAAACCTACCGTACCCTCCCCTCCCCCCTCCTACTCACCACAAAACTCCTCAAGGCCTTCTTCACCCAGTCCCTCTTCCGCATCCTCCTGGGGGGTCCCTCGAGAGTCCGCGGCCTCGACCCTTCTCTGCTCTCGTCGCCCTCGCGAATCGTCGACACGCGACGCGACCGCGACGCGCCCTCCTGACTGCTCGCTGCAAGCGACGTGGGGTTACTGTAGAGTTTAGTGGCACTTCGACAATGTCTTCTATGTTAAAACTAGCTCGAGATTGTGCGTAAACTAACCGTTTCCCTTCCATTAACAGGCATAGATACTAGGCATAGGCATAGATACTGTAAAATGGATATGGTAAGACGTAGCCATCGAAAGGACAAATACAGTGGTATACCGTACCACTACTCGCATCACTCGTCTTGCGTGGAGTGCTGGGGTTGAAGGTGGAAGAGAAGTAGAGGAACGAGATGATCCCCACCACGACCGCGACGAAGGTCAGCGAGTACTGTAATGGGTACTGTCAGCCAGGGTACGGTATAACTGGGCATATCATCTACCCGACCGTCGGGTCCATGCCCATGTATGATCTCCCCATTATAACGCTTCATTGCTTCTGTGTTTCAATTACTCCAGTTATCGTGGTGCTTGTGTAGTGCATCCCTTCCTATAGCAACCACTCGTGTTTCTCTGCACCGGAAATATTCTCGAACCGGGTGATACTAGATAGTAGCGCGTGGCCGTTAGCAAGTCCGCGTGGTGCAGTGAAACAAAAGGTAAATGCCGGATCCGATTCGCCCATCGAGTACTCTCGTTAATTATGGGTATTTCTACCACGTGACTCGGTCAACGCCCTGTGGGCTCTACTCTAATAGCCAACGCGATCCGATGGAATCCCCCCATTTACCAGCCAATTGTAAGCCCGATAGCATTGAATTCAGCAATATTTCGGGCAATATCTCCATGTATCAGTGAGAAAGCATGTCCCCCCCCCCGCGTACGTGGTGAACTTCCAGTGGATAGCCCATCCCGATGACGGCACCACGAGACATCTAACTAAGCTAGACTACGCGAGAATGGACAGCTGCTTGCACGGTGAAAGCGCGAGAGAGTACGGAAAAGACACAGACAGACAGACAGGGAGGGACGGACTGACGCACAGACAGGCGTGACAAGGAAAGTGCGCGCTAACCTATGACATGTCCGGGGTGTTACTGCGAGGGTCTGCGACGGGCAACTTCCGCATTCTAGGCAATTAAACGTTCTAGCGCACAAACTGTCGTTCCAGCTTGCGGCGCATAATCCCGCGTTCTCCTCCTCGAAAGTAATCCGCTTATCCATGAAATAGCGCGCGTTCCACTGGACCCGCTTGGGCACAACTTCAGCACACAATGGCTTGCAGGAAATACAGGACGTGCACGGGTCACCAAAACTTGGTCGGGCATCAATTTGCCTACAATTCTGCTAGATCAGGCGGTACAAGGGATTTCTGCGAAGCGTGCAATATCTGCGATGGTCCCATCATGCATACAAGGCAGCGTTCCTCACACGGAATTATTTATACTAGGGGACGGGTTGACCACAAACAATGCTATAACTTGCCTACCAAGCAAGAAGCGCATACGCGGATAATAAACCGTCTTCAGACCCCATATTTAACCCATACTCTCTTCTACCCAGAGAAAGCTGTGCTTGATCGCGTTTATGAGGCAGGTCACATGGATCTTCAAAAATATCTCCTTGACCTACCGTAACCCCGTCCTACCGTACTCACCGAATACGCGACCGCCGTGCTGATCCATGCTCCGATCGTGTCGAACATCTCTTCGCCCCGTTGAATTGCCTCCGATGACCTTCGTATGCTCTTGTTATCCCTCCGCTTCTTCTTCTTCTCTCGTGGTTAGTCTCCTCGCCTCTCCGTTATCCGTCCTATATACGGTCGGACATTCGCTTGTCGCCTGAAATGAACGCATTTTGAGGAAGCACGAAAAAATAAAAAGAGAGGTAAGAGACGCAGAGACAATCAGAATGAGTAATAATAATTCGGACCAAGAGGACAAAATATCATACTGATCAGAGCAGATATAATTGATTAGAGGTCAGGAAAGAGTAAAGCATAATTGAGAACTTCGAGGCAAAAGCAGAGTAAAAGCACGGGGAGCCACACGGGGAACCAGATCGGGGAAAGGGAGAGATGGTCGGCGATAAAAAAGAGTCATTCCGAGAACAGAGAGAGGGTATAGGTCGCGAACCCCTCCTCGTCAGAAGTTCTGACTCACTTGTCAGAATGCACCCCATACTTCATCATGCCTGGGCACCGACCCGAAGTATGGGTGGTAGGCCCCAATTTCTTCGGAATTTTACTTTAGTAGGCCTATATTTTCTACAAAATTTCATTTGGTAGGCTCGATTTCGTACATTGGTAGCCCCGTTTCTCAAAATATTGCGGGGAAGGTTGCCCACCTATGTACTTCATCATCATTTCCAATTAGCAAAACGGCAGTTCAAAGCCATGGCTACATTACGGAAATGGATTCACTCCGCAGAGAGAACACCTAACGTGAGTACGGTTGCAGTTACCGTGCTTGGCTAGCTTAATAAACAAACTTCCCAAGTAATGGTTAGTTTTCAGTGTAGAAAACATCGTCAAATCGCTGAATCTCTATGTGCCCAGCAAAACCCTACCCATGTGTAGGGTGAATCGTATAAAACACAGACCTTCGCTCGCCACGCTCTCATCGCGCACTCTCTCCCCTCTTTCTCTCTCCTCTTCCCCCGCTCCTCTCTTTTCGCTCTTTCTTCGTCACCTTCCCCACCAGACAGCGTGCGTAGCGCACACAGAAAGTTCTCGAATTCACAACAACATAAGAGACGGACTTTGCCCAATTTCCCCATTTCACGCACATGAGCAGAACAGCTTTCCAATACTTTTGATGGACTTCACCCAATTCAGGATAATCACAGGTTCATTAGCAACTGATTACTGTAGATAACCCTCAAACGACGAGAATTGAATGCTGTACTCAACATTCAAACCCTCGTTTCCTATAATAATCAGCCATTATTATAGGAAACGAGGGTTGGGCAAACCGAGTCGCTATCTCATCGAAAGCCATAAACCGCTTATTTCCAGCTCGGCTGAAATAACCTTCGGGATGACCCAAAATAGACGACGACAGCCTCATATCGCTTCTATCAGACAGTTCCCGATATCGGGACAAGAATAACACTTTACAGTGTTCTTGCTTATCAAGCTGTGATAATACCAGGGTATCGGTCATTTCCCCGCACAATATCATAATATAGCCATAACCCCTGCTCTATCACCCCCCCCCTCCCATTTCACAGACACGATCAACAAGATAAGAAGGGGCTATGTACCCTGCGAAATTCGATGACCTGTGAGGACCGATAATGCCTGTCTGGCACGAAAGGCCAAGAACAGGGCAGGTGCAAAATACGTAAAACCGAGAAAATAGCCAAACCACGAAAGCATAGATGAACATTGCAATGCTTCGGCAATGAAATAAAGAAGAACCCGGAAGCAACCAAGCGAGACTAAACGGTTCTAATATACACGGCGTGAAACCCAACCCGTGCAAGATTCGTTCTCGACCGTACTTTGGACGACGCACCATGCACCCGCCAACTACACTCTGTACAATCCCCCTTTTCTCTCTCTTTCTCTGCGCCCTCTCCACAACCCGTACTCTCTCGCCCGTTCAAGGGGCCACCACCATGGCGCTAGACTTGCGACGGATCAGCGGAAATGAGATCAAATAACCACGGGCTAAGCAGATTGGCTCACTCACAGAGGGCATACGTAACGCAACTTATACGTTTCTTGGGCTCCTCAAGGCCATTCATTCACCGAATGACTCAGAACCCGCAGTCGCCCTTATCAGTATAGAGCGAAAAACGGAAAAGCGCCTAGTCACCGACCGAGATGCGATGAGTACACCAGGGTCACCGTAACCATATCTCAAGTTTTACCCACCCCAACCCCGGACATTTTTTTGGAAGTACACTTGGGAAATGTGAGTAAGAGAGATTCAAAGAAGGTTGGCAATCCGACCTGCTCCCCTTCAATTCAGCACTACCCTTTCCCCTTCCCCTCCACCCCATTCCCACATCTCTTCTTCTCCCCTTCCATAGCATGCCTTCTCCTCCTCCACGTGTGCATCAGGCAAGATAGAGGGGGAGGGGAGTCTATCCATCAACTGGAAAGGCATCGAATTTAGCTCCCCTCCTAAATCCGACTCCATCAGCGCTTCATCACAAAAAGCTTCAGGGAACGGACGCTACTATCTGACTGCATTATATGATTTATGCATGCTCAATACCATCGGTGCGCACGGTTGCAGGTACCGTGGTTGGGTAGCGTACTGCAGAACTTTGGCAGGTATTGGGTAGACTACTGTAGAAGAAAATCTTAACTAAATTTGTCGATCGTTATGCATGGGTAGGCCACTGCAGTAATCTACCAGCAAACTCTGCCCATCTATGCTCAATAACTTAGATCAGCAAGCCCTTGCAATTTTTCATCTTGAAGACGATATAGGAGAACCTAGAGTCCACTTACATAAACGAATGAATGCCATAATGCGATGATGCGCGAGCGTTCGCTATGCGCACTCCACCAATAACCCCTCCAAATTCCATGTTATCCACTCCGAGAGACAAGTCAGAGTCCTTCAAAATACGTCAAAACAGCCTTCTATCGCTGTGCAGACAACATGCCGGACCGAATTCGCAGCCTCCCCATTTCCATCTCCCACTACTCGAAGCTTCTCCCCAAGCCCACTACAAACATTTTCCGCGTTTCCACCCCCGTCAGTTCACATTTCATTCCGTTTCCGTTTGCACCCTCTAATCGGTGTAACGCCATCGCGAGGAAAAATCCTATTACTCGTATGCTAAAACCGTCACGAAAGGTGTACGGTAGCCTTTACGAACTGGCATAAGCCCCCCCCATCGTAAACTGGTAAACTGGCAAACTCTCGCAAAGAGTTCTTGAGCGGGGGGGAGGTTCCGAAACCCGGCCGGGATCGGTTTCAGTCCCCTTGCATAACAACGAGAAGAGTAGAGACGCGGTCATGCGCGTTCTCTCTTCTTTTTCTTCTTCGTCTTCTTCTTCGCTCTCTTCCCTTCGTTTCTCACGGGATCCCAGAGAAAGAGAAGGGAGAGAAGAAGAGATAATATCACGGAAACTAGAAGGGGTGAAGCTGTTATTTTCCTGTTATTTGTTTCCTTCACTTCATTTTTGCCTGTTATTTTCTTCATTTCATATTTGCCCCAGACGTGAGAAGATAAAAGCATCACACGAACGGAAACAACTGACTGGGCTAGAGACGAAAAGTGCACTAGACAACACGATAAGAGAGATAGCGAAGGGAGAGAGAGAGTGAGAGATAAGAGAGAGAGGGAAGAGAAAGAGAGAAAGAGAGAGCGACACGGGTGATGCTTTATGTTAGAGATGAGGAGGAGCTAGAACTTGGGGAGAGGAGAGGAGGGGAAATACGAGGGAAATAGGCAGAGGGAGCGGGAGGGGGAGAGAGAAAGAGTCTGGCATCAGTGGCATCACTCCTCTTGAGCAGAGGGGTAGGGGGGGGGGGGGAGGAGATGCAGATTATCTAGCCCTCAAACATTCTGCCAGGATAAAGAACCCACCAACTAAACCTGGAACCACCAGTGTTCGGCAAGGTCAGGAATAATGTGACGATGGAAAGCAATTTATTGAAACCATAGTATTATTATCATGAAAGGTTCACTAAAGCACCAGCCATAGTACCTCCTAGTGTTGGCAGAATGGCAGGGAAAAGCGCAAGTATAGTGCGCCGATCAGGCGAAATAGCGAGAAGAGAGAGAGAATGAAGAGAAGCAGACGGCAGATTATGTATATTTGCACTTTTCCTTGGCATTTTGCCAACACTACTACCTCCCTCCGCTTATCATCAATGGGGGGGGGGGGGTGTGGGAATACGCGCACGCATGACGAAAGACTGGGGTGATCGGAGCAGCGAAACGGGAAATGAGAGAAACGAGAGAGAGTGGGGGTAGAGGAAACTAGTAAACAGAGGGCTAAATAAAAGGGGAGGAATAAACTAGGCTTCTCTTTTTGACTATTTGTCTCGGCTATGTTTCAGCCTTCTACAAATACCGGGAAATGCCTGCAGAGCACAAACTCTGAAACGTAATCGTGGAAAAGCGTCAAAAAGAGAACGCAAGAATAAACAAGCTAGATCAAGCAGACACCTTTATGGGTTCGGAGCTACTGATCTTTGTCCAGTATTCGTTGGCATGAGATTGCTTTGGCCAAGATAATATAGCTTCTATGCATACAAAGGTCCTTACAGGAAGTTACCCTGAATTTACGATAGACTATGGAAAAGCGAGAGAGAACAGAGAAAGAGAGAAAGAGAGAGTTGAAAGGAGATGACACGTAAGAGAAGGGAAGGAGAGGACTCCGTTTCCGTTTCGGAAAGTTTGAATGAAAGAAGGGAGAGGGAGGGAGAATGGGAAGAGTCCCTTTGAGGGAAGAAGGGGAAGGGAGAGGGAGGGGGGAGAGACGGCGCGAAGAACGACAAACGCCATCCTGACCTCAGTGCGTCATTTTTCACACACACACACTTGCACACAGACACACGAACATACAAACAGACACATGGACGGATACACTTGCGCACTGTCCTTAGAGGTCCTTAGGGTGGGCGAGGAAAATTGAATTACAAGAGATACCAAAAATAGCGTATAAATATTTACGCAAAATAGAGCTTTTACCCGCCCGAGGCAATTTGGTTAGAGACGCTAAATTGTCGCTACCGCAAGCCATACCCTTTTAAGGCATCTGGAACCAAGAATGTTGACATCATGAACCAATCCTAATCCTTCCACTTCGTGAAACCTATTCGGCGCGGGTTTGGCAGACCCGCGGGGAAGAATGTGATAAATGGCTCGCGTCCAATGCTCGTTATAGGCGTGGCCGTCTAATTAAGCACTCCCTCCCCTCCCTTTAAACTCTTCCCCATACACCATTCGATCATCAGATCACAAGCTTAGAAGCAACAGTTCTTTTCATATTTATACTTCACAGTGATCAGAAAAAAAAACCCGTACATTGCCAGAGACAGCATGACTGTTGAAGGAACTCTAATATAATAAATAGATAAATGGTTCGCGGTGAGAAAAACGCGCAATAAACATGCGAACCCCATCAACATGACGGGACCAGACAGGAAAGAATGGAACAGAAGAGAATCCTCGAGGGGGAGGAGAGTGTGGAGGGACGTGATGGAGGGGTGATAGCGCATGATTTCGGTGGATGGTGTAAAGAACGAGGGAAGGGGGGGGGGGGTCAGAGGAGGGGGAGACAGAGAAAGAATGGCAGTGTACCGGGAAGTCCCCCCCCCCGAGCCACGTGGTTCTCCTCTGTCTCTTTCTCCTCCTACCCATTCACTCTCTCTGCCCCCTCTAACGAGTCCACAAGTAATTTCATTGTGAAGCAAGGACAGCAATGTACCGTGTGATAAGAACAGATTACTAGGGAAGAGGCCCACCCATAACACCTAGCTAAGTACAGGTTTTTAGAGCGCAATAAACTAAGGAAATAAAGATCACTCCTCCTAATGAAGGTAGGAAATATATGTTGCCACGCGACACCAAAGAACGATCAGAGATCAGCTTATGAGGGACTCCAGAGAACGACGAGAATTCGGGAAGATTTGCACGAGCATAAGCGTTCGTTCTCGTTGATTACTTCGTACTAGTGCCGTCGAATCGGGTCTTTTCCATAGAGACGTTTCATGTATTATATAAGTCGAGCATAGCACTGGTTAGGTTGAATCAGATGAAAGAGAATCATCAAAAAGGCCCAATTCGACGGGATCTAGTCCGCACACCAAAATAGCCATTAAAGGCTATGTCCTGAGGCCTCCAAAGGGGTACTAAACGATTGGGTAAGGAAGCTAATCACAGCCAAACCCCCAATGACCTGAGATATAGTGGAATAAACCGGTCCGTCAGTTTCTTCCGTTCCAAAATGAGTCTAATTCTCACTTTCGCACACTCTATCGCCTTATAATCGGAATGGTTTTCCGACGGATCTTTTTAATCCACTATAGTAAAAATCGGAGTCAGAATCGTAATGCCCGGGGGGTCAGAGGCAGCCCGAGGGGGGATAGCTGGGTGACAGGAGCAAAGTGAATAAGAAGACGCGCCCAGGAAGGGGAGGAGAAGGGGAGGCAGCGCGTAATGGGCTTTTCCCCGCTCGCTACTCCCTATTTCTCTATCTTCTCCCGGAGAGAGAAAATGGCCGAACGCCGGAAATTCCTGCCATTTATCGGGAAAACGTAGCCAGAACGATGCGAAAACGGAAACGAACCGATGAGTAAGGCGATATCTATCAAGCAAGGGTGAGAAAATCGCGAAGTCGTAAATAACGCAACGGAGGACAATTGAAGGGTAGGCTGTAGTTTGGAGAAACAACGAGAGAAGAGGGGGGAATGAGAGAAAATGGAGAGGAAAACAAGCGAATTACACGGGACTTTTTAGCCTGTTTACAGTAAACATTTCACGCATATGTTGAAGAGATAATGGCCAAAAACAAGGCGAGCAGGCGCTGACATTGAAATAAATAGGCGATGGAAGCGGAACGAAAGAAACGCGAAAAGAAACGGAGGAAGGAGCGCGAAGCAAAACAAAATTGAATATTCCAGTACGCGAGTTACAGGAAGATTGCGCCTGTACCAAACTACAGTATGATTAATTTGAATTTATTCTACAGTATCTAAGAATAATTTGAAATTGTTGAAAAGTGATGAGATAAAAGAATTGTCTGAATGGATGATGCTTTGATTCGTTTGATTACCGCATGAGCCTTATCGCAAAGATGTACCGCAGAGGAACCAGTTATCACTTTATTAGGGGGATAGGCGCGTCTCGGACACTGTTATTCACGTTAAAACACTCTGAGATACGAAGCCGGGAATTAGAACGGCTCCCTAAAACGCGGCCTGGAATATTCGCGATGCCTGCCGCCTAACCGAGCCAGAACAAACGCGCGTCTGGCGCACTCTCACGCTCTCTCTCCCTCCCTGGCTTCCTCTGCGTCTCTGACCGGCCTATCTATGCCCGCAGGCTAGAGAGGGAGAGATAGAGTGCTAGCCTTCGCGAGTTCGAATCCCCTGGGGAGCCCGCGCATTTTGACGATTAGGATAGGGACAATAATACGAGGCCGTAGTGTCTCTGGACGTATTTTGCCCTTTGATGAGGGGGTGGGGCACGACGTTTTACCCATTCCGAGTTCCGAAGTTCCGAATGTCTCTGCGTCTCTCTAATTTCCATTCTCTCTCACCTACACTCTCTTAATTTGCATACGAGTCTATTCTACGCAGCAGGACGTAGTGGTGGGGCCACTGTCAAACTAGAGAAGTGACGGTAATTGATCTATGTACGGCATACAAGTGAAACTTTGACATATATGAAACTTTAGCTTTTTTAACAAAATTCCCCCAGTAAAGGACACTCCCACTTGGTCTGCACTATCTTCATCCGTTTTCCTTTCGATCAAGGAGAACAAGCTGCATCTCGCGGATACTCCTTTTCGTACTCACGTGTCGATGCGACGGTTAGTCTGATGGAATGCAGTGATATCCGATCACTGCCGAGTGGTCTGAACCTGATCAAGACCAAACTCGGCTACATGATCGTCGGTTGCTCATCGATTTCTCCCGTCCACTTTCCTACTCATCTATCCATGCATGTATCCTTCGAGTCCATCTCTCAGAAGACTGAACAGAACATTCAGTCGTTCCTTGCATTAGATAGTGTGGGAACTGGAGAGAACGTATCGATGAAGGAGGAGAGACAACAATTGGATGAGCAGGCCGAGAGACTCTTCAAGGAGAACACCCGTTTCGAGAACAATGAGTACGTGGCGAAGTACTTTCTCAAGAACGAGTCTTCCTTGCTGGATAACTACAGGCTCGCGTACAAGCGCTTGCAGAACAATCTCGTTCAGTTGTCCAAGAATCGAGAATACCTCGAATTCTACGACAAAATCATACGCGATCAAAGGGAATCGGGTCAGATTGAGTTGGTGTACAACGGGCAACAAGATGGAAGTGTTATACATTACCTACCCCATCAGCCTGTACTTCGACCTGAAAAACCGACTACTCCCTTGAGAATCGTATTCGATGCTTCGTCTCACCAAAAGGGGGAACCTTCGCTGAATTCCGTCATCCATGAAGGTCCAAACCTCCTTGAAGAGATTCCATCGATACTTATACGAGCAAGACCAGGAAAGAATCTGATCATTGCGGACGTGGAAAAGGCATTCTTGCAAGTGCGAGTTGATATCTCACAACGAGATATGTTGAGATTCATGTCCTCTCTCGTCCGACAATCTCATGATCCTTCGATTCGACTTTGCATATTGCATGATAAAGTATTATTATTATTCACTGTTGCTCCTTTCGGAGTCAATGAAAGCCCATTCCTCCTCAATCGCATAATAAAAAACCATGTGCAAAGTTCCTTGATTGATCTCGAATTGAAGAATCAACTGCTCAACAATACGTACGTTGATAACATGATCCTTGCAAGAGATCGAATCGACGAGTGTTTCTATACGCAGTCCAAGTCCGTGTTCCAATCCATGCACATGAACTTGCGGGATTACGTGTCGAACTCGATGAAATTCCTCGGAAAAATTCCAGAGGTAGATCGAGGACTATACCAACATTTGGACCTTTACCCTGTTCCCATCTTCCACTCAATTGAACCCGCGCTTCTAAGCACGTATTGATCATTGAAGGAAGTTATCGATATCAGGGAAGGCCTAGATCAATTGACCCCATCTGTGTTAAGACTCGTGACGTAACCTCGAAGGGACAGTAAACCCCGCGAGAGACCTCCGTTTCTGTTGTATATAGAGCCACTACCACTTCCCCCCATTGTTGACTGTCTTACCTAGCCAAGTGTGCTTTGATCTCACCCGTGATCTACCCATGCGACTCTCGAGTCAGAGCCTCGCGCTCTTCCCTCCCGATTCCCCGCTCTCCCCCTCTCGCTAGTTATCGGTCATTCTTGCCCCTGTCTCTTCCCCAAGTCGTCTCTCTCCAATCCCCTCTTCCCGTCTCATATCCCTGTCCTGCTACCTGTGATAAAGTAGTCTATCTACTCACTGGTGAGACAGCGGAGAACTCAAAGTACAAGGATACAACAGTTTCAACTCGAGAATCCTCCCCCTCTTCACAATCTTCTCCCCGTAGGTTTCCCTAGCTTTCTCATTTTTAATAAACCTTTATCCCCTTTCGAGTCAGTCCATAATAACACGGTATCGGGGTAGCCATACAGTACACTCGTCATTTCACAAGTACGAGTGAATAGTCTGTACATACATATAAACCAAATAAACGTGAAAAATAGCTACACGGACAAGAAAAAACGAAAATAACGAAAATTTTGGGATATTCCGAAATTGCAAAACTACGCTGGTGTGCACGCACACCGGGCGACGTTTCCTAATGTACCCTCTCTAGCCTTTTCTAACTGTAGTGCCCTACCGTGACTGGGCGCGGCCCCGACCACGAATACGAAGTGGTGCTCGTCCGACGTCGAGAGCGATACACAGCAGTTGCAGCAGTGCATTTAGAAAAGTACATGTTGAGCAGTATCTCGTTTCCTGATAGGCTGTTTGATATAACCGAATACACCATTCGGTGCCGCAAGTGGCCAGGAACATGGAAAAACTGGTTATTAGATCCGAAAAAATCATTTAGGAAAATCATTCAATAAAAGCCTAAATTTCTTGATACTGGAGCGTAACTGCTGTGCGACAGGAAGTCGGAGGTTATCTGTGCGCGCGAGATTTCAGTTCGCGATTCGCCCTGTCGTAATCCTACCGTGGTCTCGGAGCCCTCGTCGACGACGACCGTCTTGTTGATGAGCGGCACCGACGAGGGAGAGGGCACGATGACCATCTCGAAGCGCAGCTCCTGAACGGAGAACGCAATGGCTATTAGGGTTGGCAAACCGATTCATAAAGTGCATTATTTGCATGCTCTTTCGCCTCGCGTCTCTTCATTCATCATCGCTCTCTAGGGTCTGCAGTGACGTAAATGATGCACTTTATGAATCGGGTTCCCCCCTAATGGCTATGGTTTAGGAAAGTGTTCTGTCAGTCGCCCGCATTCCTGCCTCCGAAGAACGAAAAAAATCTGGCGATAAATGCGTAACTTGAGTTTGCAACGCCTACTGGGTGGAGCATATGAGCCGTTTTTGCTGTGTGTTTATCGTTAGGAGTATTCTTCTCCTTTTGTTCCATAGTGCTGCCCCGACCGTCTTTCGACGGGGCTCTCCAAAGCGGCGCCGTGGCGGCCGGGGGCGCCTACCGGGGGGCGCGGACCGGGCGCGCCTCCGCCGACCCAGAGTAACCAAAAGAATAAAAACTTGCTGGGGGGTTATTGTTACACAGCGCCGACAGAGTTGCGCTTCTACCACCAACGGCTCCCGTGATTGAAGCGGGGACAAGGTGCCCTAGAAACACGGTGAATCGGCCGGCACGTCCTTCCCCATTCGCGGGCGCGGCCTAGGCCGGCCGGGTTTGCCCAAAGCTCCGGAATCCCTACTTTGGCGCATGGTATGTTTCTAGACTGCCTTACAGTTTTGCAAGCCAGTACCGATCCTATCCACAGAATACTGCCCGGTGAAGAATGTCTCTAATACCGAATTGACCGCAATTTTTGAATTTCTTCAAGACTGGCTTAATCAATCTACACCAAACTTTCAGAGCTTATAGAATTCAAAGTAGCGAACATACTTTTTTTAAATTCATAATTTACTTCTTACTAGCAAAACACTGTAAATTTTTCCGTTTGTGTGTGTGTCTGTATGTCTGTCCGTAGGTCGATTATCTCCTTTAGAATTGCGAATTTCAAAAAAGTTCTTACAAGACCCCTATTGAATTCTTCATACCCCGGGACCATTTATTTTTGAGATAATTTCTTTTCGATATTTTTGAATTTTTAAAAAAAAAAGTTCTACTTTTGTCAGAATGCGTTTCAGAAAACGGGAATCAGTTTTGGTCAAAAAGTCGTCAGAGAAAAACTTTGAAATTTTTCGAGGAAACTTGGCAAAATGTGCAAAAAACGATTGAAGCGAGCCGGATCCGAACTTTGGCAGAATGAACTCCGGACTCTTACCACTGCTATAACAAGGCACACTGCCCCATCTCTCGAGTTTCGCTCATAACCCTTCATCGCGCGCTTTATAAATAGCCTCCTCCTTGCTTGATTCATTGCATTCATTCGCCTCTCATTTCTTGCGGCGCACGGTTGGTCCTCTCTTCCCAAATCCCTTCACATGTATGCATTGATCCTCCGAAAAGATTGACTATGACGTGAAAAAATAAACTAATGTAGTTGAGGTGTATTGAGAGCAGTGGACGCCGAAGGCGCCCATCCCCCTCCTAACACAAAAGCTATTTCTTTCTCTTTTCTTCTAGTTTACGTTTATCTGGTGTTCTAAACAAGCGCAAATGCTAGATTAGTCTATTTTGAGCGAAATTTATTTATGATGTGAATACTGTATTTTAGCCGTAGTCGAAAGCGAAAAGTGGGCGGAGTTTTCCCTTTGACATAGTTTTCCCTTTGTGTGTCCGTTCGGGTTTTTTGACTAGTATGTTTCGCTACTTTTGGTGAAAGGACGCCTTGCGGTTATGAATGATGTGTGAAACATAGGCATCGAAAAGAGAAAAGACCGGAATGGAATGCTCTAATCTTGACACGTATAGGCCTCCGAGCTCTATGTTTGAGGATTCGCGTCCCTCTGATGGAAATAATTTACATCCGATTTTATTTCAAAAGAATCGTAAATCGAACATAATTACATTTTCAACGCGAATCTTACGGTCTAATTTTGCCTCCCGCTAGCATGCATTGCCAAAACTGACGAACCTTACTATGTATAGTTCATATTGTACCGTATCCTTGCAGGGCTACAAGAGCCGTTACGTGGACTTGGTCAAGAAGTACAACCAGCTGGTCACGGAGATCAACAAATGTCGGGTAAGTCAGTTTGTGATCGGAATTACTGTATTGCGCGCTCGATAGCAGGCTTATAGAGTTATTCGCTCGATATGATTCGAAAAGCGTCACTAGATAGGCTCACTCTAGGGGGAATGGTCTGCTGCTTATGATGGATAAGTATGCAGCATGAAGATGGTGGAGGCGAGAGAGCATGCAAATTGGGGAGACATAGAGACGCAGATTGCGCGGAATTCGAACTGGCGGAATGATACTAGTAGTAGAGTAGAAGATTCTGAGCATTTTTTTGCCTAAATTGTCTGTGGAGGGAAGTGCGAAATTTTGCCAGACATTGTAAATTGTGAATATTATGATCAAGACGATAATTTACTCTTGTAGATAAGCCTAGTAGAGGCGCGTGCTCCGAATCACGAAGAACTACTGGAGAAGGCGAAGGAAGAGATATCGAGAAATCGTAGCAAGGAGGTACGGTAGTTTTCTGGAATTTTTAAGGTTATTTTGCATGGTTTTATCCTATTGTCATGGTAATTTTTTCAAGCACGATATTGCAATATTTTCTTGCCTATCTAAAGTTCGTTTTCTAGATTGCCCTGCTGACCGAGGAACCGGAAAAGTTGAAGACGTCGATTGGTGACGGAAACGCAGAGGTGAGCTGGGTACAGTGTGGTCGACGACTGCTTTGGTATTCATTTAGGTTATGCTGATTGTTATGACCTTGTTTTGAATACTGACTGGCAAACGTATTTCTGTTTCGCCTAGGCTCTCAATACCTCTTCGGTTTCTCGTTGAAAGTAAGAATGGTGGCAATTGATAGGGAACCTATTCCTCGTCAGTAGTTTACGTTAACTCTGCCCACGTAATATCTTCCCTTCCAGAAAGTTCTTTCTGAACTGGCAGCGAACCGCGTCACCGTAGAGTGGAAGAACCGATTCGATAAGGTGGGTTACGGTGGAACCGGGAATTAATGAGGTCTTAAAGCCGGATTCCGGAGAATATTCAGAATGAAAATCGTGAAGTGCAACTTTACCGTCAAACTAGTAAATTGTGGGCCGTGTTTGAAAGACTTGAAACAAGGCCATATCTCGGCTGGGAAAGGTCGTACAGAGTTCTGGTTGGAATTTTTGAAATTCTCAGGACAAGATCTACCTGTGTATCAAGTTTGGTGATGATTAAACAACTCTAAACCGGTTAAAACGGCTTTTATATATCTTGACTGAATGAAATTCTCGCTATCCCTGTTCGAACCTCTCTAATCCCACATTTTTACGTTTTAAAGGTCTTTAAACTTGATGAATCATTACCAAACTCGATACACAAATAGATCTCGTACTGAGGATTCCAAAAATTCCAACCAGAACTCTGTACGACCTTCCCCAGCCGAGATATGGCCTTGTTTCAAGTGTTTCAAACACGGCCCACAATTTACTAGCTTAACGGTATATCACCGCACACCCCAAGAGAAGGTTGAAGGATGAAGACACTCATTTGACTTTTAAGACCAAGTCCTCGTCGACCACATTGGTCCAGCCACATGAGCACCTCCAAGTGATTCGCATGCGTTGAGGTAACCTTTGTGTTTATTTATCTTCATTCCTCATTTTTCTCCACTCTCGGCGGCTACGATCGTATTATCAAATTCGATAGTCTCGGTCTACCGTATACTTTTTTGCTTTCAATTAGCTTCTTGAAAACTTATATATATATAGATATTTTATTTGATCTTGGGCGTTGGATATGTAAAACAGAGTATAGCATGCAATGCATAAATGATTGTTGCAGAGCCTTCCAATACAACGAATACAACTCTGCAACGAGTAGCCAGGGACAGACTGTGGATGGTGGAGGATTCCATGGCACATGTAAAGGGGGGGGAAGCGATAGAAAGGGGGCGGGATACACCGTACAAGGGGTGTTTAATAGAGAGCGGGAACGGAACAAGTTTTCGGCTACGTTTCACTTTCCTTTAGAAACAGGTGTTGACTTTACAGACAATTTCCTGAAACATAACCATGAAAATGGTCCGTTTCCCGCTCCCTAGTGTTTAATAGCTATTCTTGTAGAGCGAGCGAGCGCGATAGAATGGATGGCTGTCCAGGCGAATATGCTTGCTAGCGGTGGCCCCGAGTAATCACGCGTGCACCATGGATCCGAGGAATATAGATTTTATGACCTTCATTTCTGTTAATGTCTTAAAATAAATGATGAGTTCTACATGGTCTTGTATACCAACAAAGAACAACATGGAATGGACGTGCTTTGAGTGGAACGGTGAAATAACTGTGGCATTGGTTACACTGGGGGAAGGAGGGGGGGGGGGCAGCAACCTGCTGTAACCTGCACGCCCCGGCGTACTACCGTATCTCCCGATTTATACTTTTAAAGTATAGCGACGTACAGCCCCGTCGCCACCCCCAGAGTTATACTTTCGGAGTATAGCAGGCTATACTCCGGGGTATCTAACGTAATTTTTGATACTTTCAAAGTATAGCCGGCTATACTTTTTTCTGTGTGTGCTTTTTAAATATTTTTTCACCTTTTCGTTCAACTTCGATGTGATTTTAGTCCATTTACCATTTACAGACTCATTCCGTTAAACCGTCCCTCCAACCATCTCATTCGTCTCAGAAGATAACCAGTTAAGAGCGGTTGATCGATTATAAGAGACAACAAAGGAATGAAGAAACGCAGACAGCGAGAGAAATCTTTGCACAGCGAAGTTTCAACTAAAAAAGAGAGAATATGAGACTCAGGAAATTGAGAGCTATCCAACGATGTCAAAAAATGCATATAGTAGATAGAAGAAGATAATTGAGAATGGGAATGCAGCTGGATTCTATAAGTTCATAAATCAATACTATTATATAAATCGCTAAACAACTGTGTGACCAAGCAAAGAACGCGCAACTCAGAGTTCAAAGAACGTTCAATCCTTCACTGTAAGACTTCCGTATGGAACAAAAGGAAGGGACTGGGGTATGGTGCTCGATGGGAGGCTTCTAGAACATTCTAGAACAAATCAGGAAAATTCCAGAAAATTGTGAGGGATTTTAAGATCTATGCGAATTTCGAACTAGCCTATCAATACTATTATATAAAGCGCAAAGCGTCTGTGAGAAACCTTTGCAGCGCACTCGGTTAAATACAGTGAAACTCTCTTGGCAAAGTGCCAGCTTAGGCTAAACCCGGCTCCGGCTGAAGTTTCACGGTGGTTAGCGGAAAGAACTGCGCAGCTCTCTCAACGTTCGCTTTCCTTCAATAATACAGGGAAGCTCACTTGGCAAAGTTGCCAGCCGCGCGATTAATCCCCCCTAAGTTCACCGACTTCTCAGCGATCTTTCGCTGACAGGTCGCACGGGTTGGGCAGAAATTTGGCAGAGATTGGCCAACTTTCGGCTATGGGAGGGGAGAAGAGTATGACGGGAGTATAACGTATAACGTGCAGCTTGTGAATCGTGGTGGCGCAATAGGTATGCTTTTTTGAGTCCACCTCTGCAGAACTTTTTTGCAGATTTTGCGTGTTTGCTTTATCTTTATAAAATGTGTACTAATTCTATATTTTTGGAATCTGCGCAATTGATGCTTCAATATACGCTAAAAATTAGGTAAATAGAATAACGGAAGTGAAATATTCGTAATCTAGATCGAAAATTATATGCATAATCCAAAATACAATCTCTTTCTTCAAAAATTGAGAAAGTTTGTGAATTCAATACAGTGTTCTGAACTTACAATATGTCATGCAACAAATGTATTTACATATTCGAAATCTCCATATCAATTTACCTAGGGTTGTAAACCAAAATTTTTTGAAATACTCACTCGCAAAGTCACTAAAATTGTAAGAATATTGCCCGCTTTACGTCTCCTCTCCTCTCCCAAAGTTCACCAACTTTTGAAAGATCGCCGACAGCGAGAGAGCATCCCTCAGCATGGGCAGAGTGAGAGAGCGAAAAGATCACCACCGGGTATGCTCTTTACGCTCTCTCCAAATCGCATGCTCTCTCGCTTCCCTCTGACCGGTCCCCGATCTTTCACCTATTTTGGTCGGCGACCTTTCGGGGGGAAGTTGGAAATATCTGCGAACTCCTATGCTTATACCGTTAAGCTAGTAAATTGTGGGCCGTGTTTGAAACACTTGAAACAAGGCCATATCTCGGCTGGGAAAGGTCATACAGAGTTCTGGTTGGAATTTTTGGAATCCACAGGACGAGTTCTATTTGTGTATCAAGTTTGGTAACGATTCCTCAAGTTTAAAGACCTTTAAAACGTAAAAATGTGGCATTGGAGAGGCTCGAACTGGGATAGAGAGAATTTATCGGGATTTCTAAGATAAAAGCCGTTTTAACCGGTTTAAAGTTGTCTAATCATCGCCAAACTTGATACACAAGTAGATCTCGTCCTGAGAATTCCAAAAATTCCAACCAGAACTCTGTACGACCTTTCCCAGCCGAGATATGGCCTTGTTTCAAGTGTTTCAAACACGGCCCACAATTTACTAGCTTGACGGTACATGGGAAAATTCGCGACCCCGTTGCTCAATTAATGCCGAACTTTCGACGGTCGCTGACCGGCCGCCGAGGGGGATTATTCGCGCGGCAGCTTAGGCTAAAATCCGGCTCCGGCTGAAGTTTTACGATGGTTAGCGGAAAGAACTGTGCAGCTCTCTCAAAGTTCGTTTTCCTCCAATAATATTGTCGATCCTCGCATTCAAATTTGCGTTCCGACGAAAATGATTCCGTCTTCCGTCGAGTACAGCGCACATTTGCCCTTTTGGCTGTGAACTTTATGCTATTATAAATAGCTCAAGCCCAATCAAGAATGCGCGGAACGGAAATTTGAATACGAGGATCGACAATACCTATTATAGAAATGAATCAGATTGTCAAATGAACCCTTTAATTTTCATTTCAGGATACAAAGAGAAAAGAACAAATAAGCTGAAGCGATGAACGCTGAAGCGATGAATAAGCTGAACGAAAATAAAACAACATATTGGTCCAAGAGGTTCTCGATGATGTGGAATATATTGATCCCGAAAGTATCAGTTTTCAATGGGACCAATATATTGTGGGACCAATTCATTCCACAATATATTGGACCAACAAAGTCCATTTGGGACCAATATATTCCGATACCAATAAAATCCGGACCGTATATTGCGGACCAACATATTACACGGGACCAATAAATTCCGTTTAGACACTTATGTTTTACATTAGCCGCATCATCTGTCTAGGTATTAAATGCTCTTGATCTTGAACTTCCCAACACAATGAACATCATAGACAAAAATCTTTTATCAACTAATACGTTTATTTCTTATATTTTCGCTTAATAAAAATATAAATGCGTGTTAATCATGCGCCCTACTAAAATGTTAATCTTAAAGGTGGTGTAAGCAAAATTTTTGAGGCACTAAGCAGGCATGCTTTTTGTGATTTTAGGGTGCTAATAGTTGTAGGTGGACGAGAGAGCGAGATAGAGAAACGGTTTATTACTCGGGACTGGAGTAGGAATGGGGGGAAAGGGGCGAGAGGGGGTTTATATACTCCCTCGAGCTTCATCTGCTTGCGACCTTTCCTTCGTCTGCATGCGCACTCTTGTTGTCTCGTCTTCATTCGTCCCTTGTTGTCCTCGTGTAGCAGTCGTATTCCCTCCCAGTCTAGTCTATCCCCAACTCCTCCCCAAGTGGTATTACCACTTCCCAGTCTGTTGCAGTGCGCCAAACAACATGTGCATATAGCTTTTATTCTGCTATACGGCCAGGGGAAGTATGAAAGGGGGACTAAACCGGGCGCTTCCCTCGGGGAGGCGGGTGTTTAGGGCGACTGTGTCGTGCCGGAGGTGCCAGCGGGCGCCTCGGCGGGAAGACGATCGAGCACTTGCTGAATCAGAGTTGCGATTTCTCGTAGAAGAGTCACGATCGGTGTCTGGTCCGTCGAGGTCTGGACAACCAATTGAGGTTGACGCTGCGGCGGCGATTTCCTCTGCTTCACACATCGTCCGCATAGGCAACCCGCGACGTGACGGTTGTATGGGTGATTGCCGTTGGCCATGTTGACGGGAGAGGCGAGTCTACAGAGAGACAGATTAGCGGGGGATATAGAGGGGCAAGGTAACGGACAGGACGAATGGTGAGAACCATGTCCAGTCTCCTCCTTATATACCCTCTGGCTGGCATGCAAAGCAGGCCTGCTCAAACCTATCTTTCAGAAAGACACGTATTCTCCCATGCTAATCACCTTCTCGAAGGTTCCATGCGAATAGGGCATATGTTAATGATGTTTACATGCCACGTGGCAGGGTTCGGTTGGACCACCTACATCCCTCCACTCAGAGTTCAATACAGTATCCACTCTCCTCTACGTCTCTCAATAGGAAGTTCGAAGTTGCCTTCTACGTCTCCCTTCGAGAGTTCGAGTCAAGTTTCATTACCGTATCTACGTCTCTGTGTTTATTTCGCTTGACCTTATCTCTGCTTACTCGCGGTATTTAGCCGGAACTTTACGCTCGCGGCTGGACCGTCGCAATTGTACTGGAGGCGGAGACTTTGCAGCCTTCTTTCCTTTCTTAGGAGCCTCCGGAACGCGCTTCAACGCTACTTCAGGATCATATGTTTCCGTAGTCTCGGGAGTAATCCCGTCTATCGGAAGTCGGATCTGTCTGCCCAAGAGCATCATAGCGGGAGATACTCCCGTGGCTCGATGAGGGGTGGCTCGGTGCTGTTGCAGCAACTCTAGCACCGCCTCAGGCATAGACTTTCCTCCCCGCCTTCCTTTCGCTAGTGCCTTCTTGAACGTTTGAACGAATCTTTCAGCTTCACCGTTACTGTTAGGATGATACGGTGGCGTGAATAGATGCTCAATGTTGTTCTTTTTACAGAAAGCAGCGAATTCGCTGGAAGCGAGTTGAGGTCCGTTATCGCTAACGATTTTCTCGGGATAACCGAGAAGGCAGAAGATACTTTCCAGTTTCTTAATGGTCATATCAGCAGTGATGTTAGGCATTTTGAGGACTTCAGGCCATTTAGATTTGGCGTCCACCAGCACCAACCACATACTGTCTTCCGTGGGAACACAGAAATCGATATGCACTCTCTGCCATACGCGCTGCGGGACTTCCCAGAGATGGAGGGGTGTCTTTGTGAGGTTATTACCCAACACCTCGCAGACCTTGCAAGCGTCCGCGATCTTATCGATCATAGCATCCATCCCGGGGAACCACACTTTCAGTCGTGCTAGCGACTTCATGCGGGCTTTCCCGTAATGGTTCAAATGCAGGTGTTTCAGGATGTCGAGACGAAGAGAGCTAGGAATGACTGTTCGTCCATTCAAGCGTAGAATGCCATCTTCCCAGAATAGCTCATTCGCTTTCCTAGCATACTCTTTCATCTCTTTGTCCTGTTCCTTTCTTTGGAAACCTGTTTTCAGTTTTTTTCGAACCAATTTCAGCGTTTCGTCCTTGGCTGTTTCCAGGACCAGCTGTTCCCTTGATATAGGGAGGCAGGCGAGGCTTTCCTTAGCCCACTTCTGCACTTCGTCTTCAAGGCGAACCAACCGAACTGACGGAAGTTCATCGAGTCTCGGCAAGCGGGACAGCCCGTCCGCATTGCCGAACTCTTCAGTTCGTCGGT
>LS901633.1:100080-128027 GCA_900490955.1 Micoletzkya japonica | reverse complement strand
GCAGTTCCATAACGTTCTCACACAAGCGTAGCCAAATTCGCCAATCGCTTCCAGGCACATAAGGCTCAGGATAGTTACACCCAGAGGGTGGCACTTCCAGCCTCACTGTTTCGGGTCCTTGAGCCACAGCACCGTCCACTCCATAGACCCCCGTTACCGGGAATCCACGGCTAGACCAAGTACCATGAGTCTCTCCGAAGCCATTGCAATCGTTTCGTCGTCTCGGTGAACCAGCCCCCGTGAAGGAGCCGGTAGCGGAGAACGTCGAGTGCGTAGTACTTCGACTACCCAAGGGGATAGTGTCATCAGAACTCGCATACGTGGTGCTTCGACTACTCAAGGGAGCAGCGTCACGAGGACCACTTCCGGTGCTTCGGCTATCCAAGGGGATAGCGTCATTAGGACCAGTACATGATTGCGCCTGAGTGTGGACAGTAGGATGAGGAGGGGGGTGAGTTGTAGAAACGTCGACGCGCCCTCCCTGATCACGACCGTCCGCGCTCGCCTGGTTGCCATTGATCGAGTTTTTGATCGAGTTGGCCGTTGAGATATCTGATACCGTATCTTTATCGTTGCTAGCCATATTCGGTTCACTGGGGTTTACTGTAGTCTTATACTGGTGGGATGCTACGGTAGGGATGGCTACGGTAGATGGGGGCAGTGGGAGATAGCTTAGAAAGGGATCACCACTGTCCTGGTACCGTAGTCGCGTGAAGTCGAATCAGCTGGTCGCCAGTTGTAGGTGGACGAGAGAGCGAGATAGAGAGACGGTTTATTTCTCGGGACTGGAGTAGGAATGGGGGGAAAGGGGCGAGAGGGGGTTTATATACTCCCTCGAGCTTCATCTGCTTGCGACCTTTCCTTCGTCTGCATGCGCACTCTTGTTGTCTCGTCTTCATTCGTCCCTTGTTGTCCTCGTGTAGCAGTCGTATTCCCTCCCAGTCTAGTCTATCCCCAACTCTAATTCTAAACAAAATCACAGTACAAATGAAAAACATTCGCAAATTGCTGAGAAAACGTGAGCGAAAAGTTGCTTGATGTAGGTACAGGGAATTCAAAAAATAACGGCGCGAACAATTTTTTAGACCCGATACAGTATGCCATCCGTGGAATAGTTTGCGGAAAATTCCGTTTGGTCGAATGTTTGGCTTGGCTGTCATAACCGTAATCTTTTGAGTCTGTACAGTATATTTATTGCCATTTCACGAAGCAATGCGAGTAAAATAAGAAGTGAAAAGAAGTGAAAGAAAGAATGTGCAGTCTTTTCCGTGCTGTTCGCATTTCGCATCGTAATTAGAGACTGAGGAGTGATCATTCTCCCATATAGAATCACGACTAGAGTTGGCCAGTTAGATCATGAGCGATCTAGATCCTCCCGTTCATTTCCTCAAGAGTGATCATGAATGAAGGATCTAGGATCTGATTGTTGTTCCTAGATCCTAGAGTGTAGGAGCGGGATCGGGAGGATCATTTCATTCGTCCCTCTCCCTCGGTGATGGTCGATTGCGATGAATGTTTTTTCTCCTTCTGCGTTCTGGGACCATTTTAGCCTCGATAAAGGAGAAGACAAGGCCAAGTTTTTCAACCTTTCTTGTTTACATTTGTAAGCGCTCAAAAAATTCGTTCTGAGATACTGTATCGCAGTTTTTTTTGCCAAAAATTGAATTTTCTTGTTTTTTTTCTTTTAATTTTTTTCATGTGTCCCGATACTAAAAAAGAAAGAAATTCTGAATCACTAGAAATTTGTGAAATATTTTTCTGTCAAAAATGACTCATAGAGCAATTAGGGCTATCTTTGCCACAGTATCCACAAATTTTTTTAGCTATCGCAGCTTTTTCAAACCCATAGAAATATGATAAATGTTCGAGGATCTGCCCTCCAAAAACAGATCCTAGGATCTGGGGAGGAATGACGAATCATTCTTCACCAGATCATTGATCTGGGGCGGGAAAGGATTCGCGAATGATCTGACTGGCCAACTCTAATCATGATGAACGGTCCACCATGATCGCGAAATGGAATGAGATTGCTCGATGGAACGATCATTGATGGACGTATATCGGAGAGAAGGAAGATGGAAGGAATATGGAATGATCCTTCCATATAGATGGAAGGTGCATTTACAATTATTGCAACGCTACAATATAAGCAACAAAAGATTTTTTTTCAGATTTTTTCAGATTTTTTTTCATTTTTTTCAGATTTTAGCATTTTTATTCTAACAATACAATATGCCAATCATGATAATGGAAGGTTCAAGTAAAAAAAAGAAGGGAAACGAAAAAAAATAGTTTATTTTACCAGAAAAGTAAATAAGACCCTATTTTACCAGAAATATAACTTTTAGGCTAATATTAAGAATTATGTTTTTCTTAAATGAGACTATTATATAACCTGATTTGATAATGCGATAATGTTTTTGATAATTCAGATACATTAAAAGTTATAAAAAAATAAAGACCAAAACACAATTTATACCACATGTGTTTTGCGGAGATGATGAGACTCAATAAAAGAATGAATCCAAGTGAAAGTTCTCTTCTCATCTTCATCCAACCGCCCGCTACTAATGCTCGTGATAGCAATGGATCATTTCCTTCCATATGGATGGAAGTTGGATGGAAGATGGACGTCCATGAGTTGCATTCCATGGACGTCCAAGGATGGATTGAGATGAACCGGCGATGGCCGGTTCATCTCAATCCATCCATATGGAAAGATCGTCCATCAACCGATATCTCTTTCCTTCCATTTCCATGATGAACTATCATTCCTCAGTGTCTAATCGTAATGATTTTATCAAAGCACTTTCCCCTGTGGCTGCCTCAGACCTTGGGGGGTTCGTTCGATTTCTCCTTCGACGCTACCCCCATCATGCTCTCCGTAACGGTCTTTCGCTCCGAGGGAACCGCCTTCTTGCCACAAGTGACGAAGACGAAAAGGAGAAGGAACGAGGACAGCAGCACTAAAAGGGGCACAATGTTCTGTCCGCAGTTCAAATGTTAAGCAAACGAGATATACCGAAACAAAACCCTGATTTCGGTAGGAACTCTCGCACGGAAATCATTTCATCTAAGACATTTTGGTTCGTTCGCTTAACATTTAGAACAGTGTGGGGTGGGGCGATTTACAATAGGAACCTGGAGAATCGTAACATATTTCCTGATGACACCCCAATGGATTAATTTTCTCTCGTTGCCAGTTATGTAGCCTCAACTACAATGGCTTTCTTTTTTGAGTGAAGGGACGTTTCCCAGATGGTCACACAAACTGCCATATTTATTGAATTCCTCTTGTCATTTGACAAACCTCCGTGGACGAAGATGTTGAAGTGAGGAGTCATGAGAAGAGGCGACCGTCTGGGACGAAGGAGAAGGGTGTGAATGAGTGCAGGGAGGATGCGCGAGAGAGCATGGGAAACAAGGGGGAATTTCGAAGAGTCCTGCTCGAGAGTTCTACGGGTCATGTGTTGTTCTTAACCGCGACGCGTCGCGGCACGCGAAATGCAAGGAAACATATTGCACAGCATTCCTAGCGTTCGATAAGCGAATAGCGGTTTTCTCGCATAAGATACAATCCTGTGGGCGAACCAGTTAATGGAAAATTATGAATTTAAATACTTAAACTCGCCACTATGAGATCAAGATGCTCTGAAAATTTGACGCACTTTTGTTCTGCCATTGCTGAGTAAATTCAAAAACACTGATCAATTCGCTATTAGACACATTCTTCACCGGGCAGAATGCTGTGATTGCCCAAAATAACTCTCCAGAATTTATTCAACTGGTCAATAATTGTCCGGGTTCTTAGACAATGCTTGACGTTGATCCGGTGCTGAAAAACAAGCAAAACTACGCTGTACCCGGCGATCCACGAAGCGTGCCGCGGTCGCCCTGCTTATATGGTCCAGGACACATAACACAGGGCTCCCACGGCACGCTTCACGGATCGCCTAAGCTTTTGTGTTAGGAGGGGGTCTCAATACACCTCAACTACATTAGTTTATTTTTTCACGTCATAGTCAATGTTTTCGGAGGATCAATGCATACATGTGAAAGGATCTGGGAAGAGAGGACCAACCGCGCGCCGCAAGAAATGAGAGGAGAAGGAAAGCAATGAATCAAGCAATGAGGAGGTTCTTCAATTGCATTGTAGTTTTTGGAATATATCGCTACCTCGCGTAAGTTCACAGAGTTTAGTAGATAGCAGTGGCTGAAACCCCATGACCAACTAGATCAAAAACAATGCAAATCAAGTTCCGTGCTCAGTAGAGTAAACGCTCAAATGAAATTGTGAAGAGCTGTTCAGCCTTTGTATTCGCTGAGTCATAAGCGTAATATCAGTTGTTGCTGTACACAGCCCGGCTACGCGCCGCTTCGCCCGACTGGCGTATCCTCAATGCATCAGCTATCTTATTCTAGAGCGATACAGTTTTTTTAAATGAATGTCCATATTTTTAGCCTAGTAGATTAACCTAGTAGAGCCTTGTAGATTTTTAGCCGTGTAGATTAACATCCTTCCTAAGCTTCTCATATAGGTTCTTTATGTACTTTCTTGCGCTGGAATTTTCGCTGTAATTACCATGCAACTTTCTATAGGCGTCTCTTCCTTACTCATAACCGTTACCTAGCAATACATCGAAAATACAATTTATAATGTTTTCCATTCCTTTAGAATTAGAAGTTTCTTTTCACCACATTATCGAAAACCATAACAGAGAGTTTCACACCTACAATCCTACATTTGCATCTTTTTCCCGCCATTCCTCGCTGTTTAAATGAGGCGAGAAGTTGTATGCAAAGTTACATTGCTCTTCAGGGACCGCGCGAATACGAATGTCATTTCGTGAATACTGTAGCGCGGGGGCGGTCTGATTCGTAGACACAGTTTATTGAAGAAATGGAAACATATGTTTTGTGAAAAGCACAAAACTGAAGGAATGTCTGAAATACGCTCTTGAGGGATCGCAATGTGCTCAGAGGGGCCCTTTAAAAGTAGATTGAAGACACAGTGTGAAAAGCATCTGAAAAGCACTACTTATCGTTGTTTTTGTGCTTACCTTATGCAACATGCGTCTAGGCATGATTTGTAAAAGAAAGATAGGAAGAGAACTGAAGAAAGCATACAATGGGCGGCAATCATCAAGTGGCTATTTATGGCCACTTGATGATTCAGACACATGGAACCCAAATGTTGTTCTGTTCTTTCAGAAGGATACGGAATGAATACATGCTTTTTGCTTCCTGAGAAGTTCACTAAAATTTGGCATTCACAAGCCTTTTGCTTCGTTTTTCCTTACAACGTGAATCTGTTTGGATATGAATACTTCACTTGAAACGCCGAAAAAAACGTTTACTTATTTTTTATATAAATTTCACGGAAAAAATCTTCAGTTTGAAACAGTAACACACGGACAATTTATGTACATTGCACAATCAGAGTAAAGCTTGGATGTTTCAATGACAGCGTAATTCGTTTAGATACAAAAAACAAGTAAGTCTACAGTATGCTCAGATTACGGTAGAATGCCAGGGTACGGTAGTTCTCGCGGCACGTGGTAGATGCGGTTGTGAGCCGTTGGCTGCCGTCTCCTCACGGGCGCTCTGCGGAATGTCAGGGTTACGGTAGGAGAGCCGGGAGCCGGGGGTTAGGATGGGCCGGAAACCGGGGAATAGACGCATTACACTCTCATAAAGCGAACGTCGTCCGAGTCGTGGTGTGCCTTGGGCGCTTCGATGTGCAGGGTGCCGTCGTTGGTGAGGGATGAGCGAAGTTCGTTGATCTTTGCATCATCGGGGATGGCATACTTGCGTGTGAAGGTCCTGATTGTGGATATTCAGAGGGGACGGTATGGTTGAGGAACAGGTTCCGGCAGTCGTCTCATTCCTATTTCCCACGGGAGAGAAGAGAGTGCAAGAAGTAGGAATGAGATTACTGTTGAAACTTTTCGTCATCCTACCTTGCGACAACGCCGTTGGGCGACTGTTCCTGGTGGTTGCCCTGTACCGTAAGCTCGTTGCCCATTATCCGGACCCGGACCTGCGTGATTACGGTATCATGCAGTAAAAGAAACGATCTAGTTTATGCGGATCTATTAGTGTCGAAAACGTTCCGCCAGTAAACGTCTTTCCTACTTCGTCTGGACTCGCTTCACGCCGCTTCGCTCTCTCGCCGGAAATAGTAACGACGACTACTGACGGACCATTTCCTTCAACCACACGGGACTGGTCCAACCTCTTCGGGTCTGAAGTAGCCAACGTCCAAGTTGACAGCGAAGTGGTCGGGCGTGTCTTGAATCTGAAGCACTTATGCCTTCTTTATTTTCAAATAATTAAAATTTAGTCGGCTCCTTATGATTCATTCATTTATCAACACTTAGATATAATATCACAGGGAAATGAGGCCAAATAATGCACGAGGTGTAAAACAATAAGTAGGCTGAGAGAGCTTAACCTGAAGCTCAATTCTCAAGTATTATTAGTTGTTAAGAAATGAGTGATAAAATTGTGGAAGCCGATAAATCATGATACAGTATTGATAAATCGAGAAGTGATAAATCATGATACTCACCTCCCCAACCTCGTTTCCAATGTGCTGATCAGCATGGCGCACGGTCGTGGCCCAGTATGGTTGTAGTGCATTCGGGTCCGCTAGCTAGAATTATGGTAGATTAAAAAGATCTGTCGCAAAATAATTCCGAATATAAAGCGAGAGAGTGTGCAAACGTGAGAGAATTAGACTCATTTTGGAACGAAAGAAGCTGACGGATCTTATTATTCGGCAATACAGTATATATCGCTAATCATTAGGATTTACTGGAGAACAACGTGGGGGATAAGGCGTGATTGGACTCCTAACACTGTATGTAAAGAAATACTTTAGATATTTTCGCCTAATATTAGTCATAATGTAAAGGTTCATATAATGAGAATGACTTACCTCGCGGAACATGGTGTGCTCAATAGGATCGCGACCGAATATAGACATGATTGCTGGTTGTTGTCTGTCCCTTCGCTTGCTCTCCCTTATATACCTGCCTGCTGTAAACACAAACAACCCCACCCTCTTTTTGTAAGGTGCCAGAGCTCATGAGAGGGGGGGGGGGGAGATGGAAGGGGAGAGGGTGAGAGGGAGAGAATTACGAGGGAGAGGAAAACAGCCAGACAGGGAAACGTGGAGAGAGAGCTAAAGCAAGCGACATGGTCAACACAAACATGTTGAAAGGGCAGAGTGCCTCCCTCCTCTTCCGCTATTTCTCGCTCCCTTCTATTTACAGATGCCGCGCGTGACCGTGTTATCCTCCGGCCCGCGTGCTAAAAGCCGGCTGCAGAATAAGCCGGACACGTGCGGGGAGCGACAGAGTGTGAGTAGGAGTGGTGAGTTTACCCTCGACTAGCACTGAGTTGCACGCGATTTGAGAGGCAGCTCACAGTACTGTAGTCTTCTCATCATTATCTGAACGGAGCGAACTTCCCCGACCGCAATCTAGGCTAGTAAATTATCAATGAAGCCAGGCGATCGTTACCCAAACTGACAACAGGGACTTAGTTGATGCCGGTGTTCGGTACTCTTATTATGCTTATCTGATCGCTATGCTTGAAGTCGTTCGTTAAAAAAGCGCCTGACAATTAGAACATTTCATGGATCGATGGCTGTGGTTTATACCTACTTCTTTGTAAATAGTAAAAACATAAATATATTAGGATCGCATCCCTAGCCAAACAAAAACACGGTAAGCACAGTAAAATGTTCATGTCAATCCTTCCCACTCATTTCCCTGCGTGTACCAGAAGCCTCAAAAGTCAAGGTTGTGTCTGCACGTGTACGTGTATTCCTGGAAGCAGATGAGTAGTAAATAGCGAGTTTCACGCTAATTGTGCGGCTTCAACCCGGCTGGAATACGTTTCAAGGGGGGAAGATAAGCTCCGTAGCTGCATGAATCACTTCAAGGCCTGCAGCGATCATTCCCGGAACGGGAACAGCAGTGCTTCTGCAAAGGTGTGCTGTGGAGTGCTTCTTAGCTTTTCCTATTTGCGAATTTTTCTAAACTCTTTGTGAATGCAATAAAGTAACACGTTTGTGCCAAATTCGTCTGACTTCCTGACTTTTGCACACTCGATACTCGGTAATGTTTTATATCATTCCACTAGTTGACTCTCATATATCTGTACACTTTCGCATATTTACATGATCTCTGGTGATCAGACAGTTTGTGTTTCGCTGTTTCTCATTTACTATGCCATGCATCCCCGCGTGAACTAGTCTCCCGCGGGGCAGATGTTGACAGTAAGAAAAGAAGTATAAACAAAATCTAACCTGGGAAACATCCACTTCATTAAATCGGTGTTTCATAAACGCCAATTTCATGAAATTGATGTTTCTATTATAAAAAAAAAACTTGCGTGCTCACTGTCGGTGATTGATGGATATAATAAATTTGATGAGATGGTGGCCTGACCTTGGAAGGAGGAAAAGGACAGAGATCGGTGGGAGAAACGGGAAATGTATGTGTGGTAGAGAAAAATGTTCCGTTAGCTGTCTCATTCCTATTTTTTACGAGAGGATGAAGCGCATGGAAGGGAGTTCAGGCATAGTAGGAATGAGTTTACGGACGGAACTTTTTCGTCAATAGTATCCTTCCTGGGAAGCTTTAATAAAAGTTGAAAATATTTCGCAGCGGTGCAGGTGTCTCTGATAATGGGTGTATCCTAGTCAATGTATTTTGGCATACATGAGGTAATGTTGGCGTAGTCTAGATATGATTTCAGAAAGGAAGACATGACGCCCTGCAAGCTAGTTCGCCATCTAGTTAATCAGCCTCACTGGAATATGAAAAAACGTAAACATTGTGACGTAAGAAAACGTAACAAAACGTTGTGAAACCCGCACGACGAGGAAGTGTTACTTTTTGTGTCTGTCGATCACTCATGATTTATACAATACAGACAGACGCACTGCTGGAGATCCAAGCTGTTCTGTTGGTAGGTCAATCTAATCCACTAGATCAGTATCTGATCTTGCCCCAGAATAAATGGCGTCTCAACATGATTATGATGTCATGGATTTTTGGAAGGCGAAAGTCCCAGGTAAACCATCTTTTCACATTGTAAGAGGTTCTATCTATCTAGGTGGGCCACTTTACAGCTCCAACGCCTTTTCGTTTGCCAGAACACTGTAATATTGATTCTACCTCATAAGCCACAGAAAAAATACGCCTCAACTTATTAGCTCAAATCTAACTCGATTTCCCTCCGTGTTTCACTACTCCCCTAGTAGGCCCTCCCAGAAGCATAAGTATCCGTAATACCCTCCTCCTTTCCCTCTTCGTAATTCGATCTCTCATTGTCCTGCTCTCATCCGCTCTTCTAGAAATGTCTCAGAAAGGCAACTTCCGGCTTTTACTCTTCTTCAATTCATCTTCGCCGACTTTCGGAGTCTTACGATTCGTCGTGATCAACACTTCTTTCTTGATCTTGATCTCAATATTCTATTATGACCAAGGTACCTAAGGGTCCAACCTCTTTATTTGATAGTTTATTGTCAGTTTCCCAAATCTAGAGTAAAGTATTCTTCTCAAGCTGTCCTAAATATCGAAGTCATGAAACATAAGCGAACACCGTGCATGTGTGTTCCAATTTGCCTAACCCGTTCCCGTTATTTAATCATGTCATCTCAGCTGATTAGGTTCACTTCATGACAGAATTTCGCGAAACTCATCCACCCACAGGATAACAGCAATGTAGTCTCTAGTATGGATATCTTAGGAAATTAAGTTTATCAATATAAATCGCGTAGGAATCTCCACAATCAAGTACAAACTCTCCTGCATCACAGAACACCGTTGGGATCTTGTCCATCTCCAACTGGAACATTGCGGAAAATTAGCCAAGCTTCTCTACCCCTGGTAACAGTGGTATTGCGCTTCACACACAGTGCGCGAGATACGATCACAATCGGTGAAGCGAGTATATCGATCGTAGCTACCCACCAACCTATCGCTCGTTATAAGCCCATTCGGACCCTTTCCTCCACGCTACACATAACTTACTCCCCCGGAATAGATAGATAGATAGTTTATCCGCACTTTACATGGAACACGATGACTAGAAGGAAAAGTACAGGAAAGAAGTCAGAAAGCAGGTTTAAGAGAGCACAACAAAGAGCTCAATGGTTTAAATAAGTTAATTAGAATTAGCTAATTTAAACCATTGAGGAATGACGCCAGTCCTCACCCCTCTTTCCCTATATTCCCCCCCCCCCGATTCCTGCTATTCGTCCCACACAGGCAGATGTTCGCGTATACGAGCGGCAATATTCCATTATCTTTTCACCTGATCTGACCAGAGAGAATACGGGGAAGCGAGAGAGCGCAGAGAAAGCAGAGCAACTCCCCGAGGGGAGGAGTAAAGCCCCTCGGGGCACACCACAACCCCATTCCTAGCCATTCCGTGGCTTCCGCTTCGAAGGCTGTCCTTGACAAGACCTCTATGGTGGATTACGGTAGCTGGGTTACGGTAGGCCGTTTTCGTGGTGGGAGTCCAGAGTGGAGTACGGTAGCATTCCGAGACCAGTGAGGTATGATGGATGGGAGGTGCGCGTAAGGGCAAGGCTGTGGTTAGGAGAACCGAGGCATGCTTTTGGGTCTGTGTATATGCTAGACAGCTTGGAATGCCTCTCTCCCAATAGTCTATGATGTTTTTTTTAGCAAATACTAGACAATTAGGCGTACTAGGACGCATAGATAGTAGCCACTGGGTTACGTAGATAATAATAGTTTGAGAATAGTTAGAGCAGGCTTGTTCTAATCGAAAACTGCTCTTTCTCTGCAAGGGTGTTCGTTCTGGGAACACGTTGCCCTGCCTTCGGGCGATAAAGAAGCCTGGGGGGCAATCAATTGACTCGGTCGGGTCTCTTAGAAACAATTAGGCTCTTTCCAGTGGAGGAGCGAACTCTGCATCTTTGCTCTTTTCCTTATGGCGTTCACAGATAGATGTTTATCCGCACTTTATATAGAGAACCTATAGCGAAAAAATCAGAAAGCAGGTTTAAGAGGGCACAATAAAGAGCTCAAGTTAATAAAGTACTATAGTTAATCAGAATTAGTTAGTAAATGCTCGCACTATATGTATGGTTGAGGTTGAGGAAAATGTTCCGTCAGTTGTCTCATTCCTATTTCCCACGAGAGAGTGCAGACAAAGTAGGAATGAGTTTACTGACGGAACGAGTTCGTCAATAATATGTGTATCCTCGCTCTGAATAGCTTGAGAATAGTATGAAGCCACACGATCCCGAAAATTTCCGAGGTTACGTCTTATAGATGAGACGAGGAAGCTCAATCTCTGTTATATTATGAGATTGAAGCGAAAAACGAACTTTCTTAGCAAATACTTTTACTTATGTCCTGTTTTACTGTCTACATTGTTGTTGCATGAACCACGCCTTGTCCACAATTGTCTAAATGGACACATATAAGTCTATACCGGCCCAGCTATTTCCCGTGTTTTGCTCTTGCGGAATGCCGCGTATTCTCACAAAACTTTGTCGATGGCGTACTCAAAAAAAACGAGATGACCGCAACTTCTAGAGGTTTCTTATAAGAACCTCGGGGGTTACGAGATCTTGAGATGAGTAGGTTATCTGAGTGCTCTTCGTGCCATGTGGAACATATCACAGAGAGATTGAAATGTCGAATGCACTACTTCCTTTTATCCTTATAAAACATACATATTTCCCAAAAAGGCTGTAATTTTATTGCTCTTTGCTCTTTCGCACTTTCCACCATTTCGTCCTCTTTCCTTTTTAGATGCTATTCTTTCGAAGCGCATGGGTTAACCGTGTCTTAGTTGCTAATTCTATCAAGCAAGCATAGAGCAGGCAACCTATCTAGCGAATAATCCTGCCTACATTTTGAACCGCTCCCTCGAAGAGATAGTATTGTCCTGGCAGAATTCATTGGCTTCTAATTGTAAGAATATAAATTTCCGACGCGCTTCCATTACTCCTGAAATGAGACAGGTTCAGATAAATGCTTACAACATTATGAGAATGCAGGTGAATTATTTTCGAGAGAGGGGTACATCTAGTCCTTTTCCGGGACATTGACTCGGCTGCGAATTTTCGTATGATAATCTCTCACCTTGAGGGCATTTATTTTGCAGTACTTCTCTTACCAATTCGCAATTTCACCTCTCCTCAGAATGCACGACTGCGGAAGGGTTTCGCGGAAAGTCTTGATACAGGAGGGGGATTTAATTTTAATAATAAAATACGCAATGCAATAACAGTTCCTAGTTCACGGGCATGCCTTCGAATTCCTCACGCTTCGCCCGTTCTTCTCATGAAGCATACGCGCGGATTGCCCTCAACATCTCCCTGCATGAGCTCTCATTGCAATATCTCTTTCTTACACTATAATTATAATTATCCTTATAATTTTCTTCTTTCCACCTTTGTACTGCATTTCCTTGTGAAGTCGCATAAAATCTATCAACAGTCTCTGTGCTGCTTTGCCTCAGAAAGCTGTGCAAGTAGATTAATCTAGTCCTTGATATGCTGCATTTCGACTATTTTTCACCTTTCCCATCTAAACGTCGCCTCCCCAATAACTTCCTCTGCACTGCGCCCACCTCATTTCCGCTTCTTGCTAGTTTCCTTATGAACTAAGGGTACCTTAGGTTCGGTGAACCGTTAAGAATACTCTATTCATTTGGCAACTTCACCGTAATGACCACTTGAATGACGTCTAACCCCCCCCCCCCCGTTTCTTGGTATTGTCGCAATTCTTGTCAATCTTCCACTTGACATCTTCCTGCACACACTTCTCCTCAGAATGATTAGCTATTTCTGATCTTGTATCCTAAACTATTTCCCAGCTAATCTCCACAAGTATTACTTTCGAGTCGCGTTGTCAACTTACCGTATACTTTCTACGTTCTCCCCGTCTTCCCTTCTACCGTATCCCTACCGTAGCCCATTCAGACTCCCCTCTCCTCCTCTCAAACATGGTCGGTTCGTCCTCACACACGATGGTCCTCCTCTCGCTTACCGTAACCCTCCTTCTTCTGTGCGAGACGCAGGCGGCAGTCTTCAGGGGACGTTGTCTCAACCCGGGAGACTGTAGGGGGGCCCTCTCGCTCGGTAAGCATTCACGAGGAAATATGCAAATTAAGGCTGATGAATACTTTTTGATTTATGGTGGTTTCACTCTTCATAATGAGAGTTGGTTGGAAGACTAGATAGACTAAAAATTACTGCTAGTTAGGGTGAGAACGGAATTATGCTAAATTTGCACTGTTAATTATGAAGCTTCTGACAGTAACTTGTCACCGATCGAAAGTCACAGCAAAGGCATGTCTGATGGTGAAACTGAGCCGAATATTGCTTCATTTCCTGCTTTCGCCCGTGCATGACGCTTTGTCATCTGTCCGGGATATTCCCGGCACTACCGTAACCCGATGGGAGTATTGAGAAAGGGGAATAGGAGGGAGGGAGCAGCTGAAAGCCTTACTGTGAATGACAGACGACGGAGAGTTTGAGAGTGGGATTGGACAGATGAGAGACACAGACTTGCACACGTGGCCAGCCAAGACTTTTGGACGAATGGGGAAGATCGAAGATCACTTTTGGTGTTACGCATCTAATCTGCACTGATTAGACTACACAACTCATCTCAGCAACCTGCTAATGAAGGCAGTTCTACTCCGGGAATAGCCTAATTGTTGTGTAAAAATGGCTTGTAGCCTAAAGATAGATGTCGCGAACTTTGACAAATTGTATCTCACGAGAGGTTAGCTCGCGACCTTTAGCTGTTTTGCATTTCAATGGTTAATCTACGGATCTATATCAAGGGAGTCGCTGTAGTGTGGGGGAGACTCCCTTATGCGGAGGAATAGTGGAATAACTCGGGCCTAACTCGGAGTTTCCAGTTCCAGTTTACAGCTTTATCTGGGAAACATTCATTTCATCAAATCGGTCGTTTCATCAACACTAATCGTATGCTCGCCAAGGTTGATGAAATGACCGATTAGAGGAAATACTGGTTTCCCCTGAATCTGGTCTAGCAGTGGATGGGGAACCCAAGGAGGGGCTCTGATATAGCTGGGAAAGGATAGTATTACATAAAGTCTATCGTTTATTTCCTAGGATATTTCGCCTTCTTCTCGAACACATTTGTAGTTCGATGAACACCCTGATGCAGCAACCTTTGCTTGCTCTAACGCAAATAGTAGCCTAGACCAATATGGAATTTCTCTCCATAAATACATTAAATTGAAAATAAATAAAATGCTCTATTTTTGCAGTGAAGCGCTTCGACTCGTCGGCGCCCGAGAAGAAGGGCTACGACTACATTCGGTTCGGCAAGCGAAGCGGCAACTTCTCCCCCGCTTCATCCCTCGACGACGACGTCACCTCCTTCGGCTCCCCCACCCTCCCCCTCACCTACAACTTCGTCCCCAAACCCTTCCTAGTCTAAGGTCGCAACCCTAAGGGTCCCTAGTAGCTAAGTCCGTCCCTAAGCCTAAAGTTCGTCCCTAAGGCTCGACCCTAAGATTCCCTCGCTCCCTCCAACGGTCATCTCCTCCACAACGTCGTCTCTACTCTCTCTCTCTCTCCCTCCCCCTCATAGTCTTTGATAAGAACTGTGGCAACCTTTGCGTGTGATAAATACTGTATTTGTGTTATATCAAGAAAGAATGAGGAATATAAACGAATTTCACAACACGTACAGTTCATAAGAAGTAAGAAGGGAATGTTTGTCGATGTAGCAAAATCTGTGTAAAAGTCTAACCAAATCTTCACGATATTTCACAAAGAATGATAGACCAAAAATGCATTATCATCTAAATCATAGTGACGTGAGATTTAGCATAAACGCAGATTCGTGAGGCACAGTAATATGTACTACATTCGGCAAAGTTCTGTTTTGCCACTAAAACGGTGTGGTTGTTGTAAATATCACAGCTTGCCACAGACTTCTCCCACGGACCGTCTATGCCGTGAATAAGTTCGTTCTCTAAATCCAAGTCCCTCCAAACTACACAATTTCCCGTTGCAATCGTCCCTACCCGCTTCGCACACAACAACTTCTTCTTTGCTCTGCTTACAATCTCTCAGAATAATTCCACCTGTCCCCTTCTCACCATGGTATTTGTTATTCTGCCCACGGACTACCGTAATCCCACCCCGAATGCATACATTAATCGACTTGCACTTGGAACACGGACGTTAGCAAATACGTGTTGGGGCTACGCTTTCTTTGTAAGCAGCCTTGTATTTGCATATCAAACGTGACAAAAACAATAAGCTTTATTGTTTTTTTGTTCCACCGATGTTCCGAGAGGTGAGTTCATTTCGTGCGTTGCGGTCGCGTCGCGGTCAGCTGCGCCACGCACGCACTCTTTCTGCTGCGAGTTGACCGTAGGAACAGCGATGGGCACAGAGAACTTCGTACAAAGAGCACCATCGTTCGGCGAGATCACAGTAACTGGCCTGAAGGTATACTGTAGGATTTGAGTGACTGGGGAGGGATACGGTAGGGTTTGTATGATTAGGGGTCCCGAAAGGAAACTAAAAATACGTCGATTATCCCGAACGGATCCCAATTTTCTTCTTCCGTCTTCACCTGAGTCAAATCATCCAATGCTCGAACAGAACTCGCAACTCCGAGGAAGAACCGTTCAATTGTCAGAATCAGCGCTCGAATAGTCGGATACGCATGCACGATTACTTCCCTTAATAAAGATGTGATACGCGACGCGTCATCATTGCGGTTGTCTTACTCTGCCAATCCGGAAATGATAATTTCGATGTATGCTGCCAGAAGAACAAGAAGGAAGGTAACGATTGAGAGGTAGAGGAGAAACTGCAATGGTTTTTCATTATACAGTATTTGGATATTAAAAGCGAAAATTCAAATGATTATACGCGAAAATTCAGATTCAGACGCGGTCATACCGGAGTGTTAATGATCTTCTCGACAATAATGTAGAACCAGACAAGGAGATGACGAATGACTGCTGTTGCGCTGCTGAGGAAATTGAAGAGACTGTCGTAGTTGATACGCCTTAAAATTTTAGTCTTTGACCTTTAATCTTTGTCATGCCTTATGTATCTGATCGTATCTATATCCCACTCACCTCCGACCCATGTAGTTCTCATCAGAATACTCACTGTAGGCGATGGTTCGAGCGCAACTAAATAAACTCTTCTAAATTTCGCCTACAGTTGTTGGTAATTTTAGATCGACACTCACTCATTATCCACAGGCAATTCGACATCAACTTGAGCATTGGCCTCGGGTGGTAGGCAATAAACGGAAGCAACAATCGAAGTGACGCTCGATGCCGGGCTCACGCGACTGAAATCGGATAAAAATCGCTATTCTCTAACTTGCTTTTGTCTCCCAATATAAAGTTGAAGCATATTTTAGCGACAAGAATAAATTGTACTATTGAGGAAAATGTTCCGTCCGTCGTCTCATTCCTACTTCCGACGAGAGAACGAAGCGGTATGAAGAGACCGCAGACAAAGTAGGAATGAGTCGACTGACGGAACTTTTTCGTCAATAATAATGTTTATAATGTTTAAATTTCTTACACTTTTCGAATTCGATGCTTCTTCCTTTTGTTCAGTCCAACATAATCGTTGAGCCAACTGAATGCATTTTCATCTATGAATTTATGAAAGCAACACGTTTTGAGAATCGCCTAGTCGTAGCCTCGCCCTTTTCCTCCCTACATTCAATTTATGATTGAAAAAGGGGAAAAAATCCGTGAAAACTTTGCAGGTATTTTATATCGCCGGTCAGCTGTTGAAAAAAAAAGATTAGAAATTTGCATAACGTTTTCCTGGACAAGCACTGTGTACGATTTTTAGCTGAACTTTAGGCAGTCCGCTTGGATCTTTTTAAAATACCTTTCAGAGCTGTCCTCCGGTTTGACGCTTCTCGCAGATTCGAGGTCCAGTTGCATTCCCGGAAAGTCGTCCTTGCGGTTGCGAGTGATCCTGCACACGACTATTGATTACTATTCATTTCAAGGAATAATGCTACAGTGGAATTATTGTAACGCCCGCCGTGAGTTTGGTTGTCTAGTTCGCGTCCACTCGCACCCATTCTTTCCCTTTCTTTCCGGTGTCTCACGACTCATTTGCCAACACTAGAGTGAGGAATGAACATTATTCTCCTTTGAACATGCATTTTCTTCTCGATGTTCTTCTTTCACCGGTGTTCGAAAGTTCCAAGAATCGTCAATGTTCGAACATTGGGAGGGAACATCGAAAGTAACATTCATTTTGCACGTAAACTGCCTATTGATTGAAGAAGGTTGAACGAAGCTTTGCACGAGATAATCAGGATAAAGCGAGTGCAGTTCACAAACCGCAAAGAAAGAATGGTAAGAGAACAGTCAAGGGATTTATGCTAACGAAGTTCGAACATCCTCTTGATGTTCCCAAAAAATTCGGAACATCGGGAATGGGCGAATCGGTGTTCGAACATTTGTTCAAACCTCACTCTCTAGCCAACATTATACTAAAAAGATACTACTCCCGTATGAATCTTTTTTTTCTTTTCACTCCACCTCCTATCGTATGGTTGAGAAAAAAGTTCCGTCCGTCGTCTCATTCCTACTTTTGACAAGAGAGCGAAGCGGTATGAAGAGAGTCCAGGCAAAGTAGGCATTAGTTTACTGATTCATTCATTTATTCATTCATTCATTTATCCGCATCAAGGAACTGATGGAACTTTTTCGTCAATAATATACGTATTCCACAAAATTCTACTACAGTAACCCACATTTGACGTCGTTCCCTCAGCTTTGCCCTCTTTCGTTCGGTTCGAGACGTCATTGAAGGAGAAATAGAAGAGAGAACCGTTTGCGACCAGAGCACAGGAAATGAATGAGTGTGGAAAGAAACGAATCAGAGACAAATAGAACTGGTTTAGTCTAATCACAAACTGGATGAGGACAAGAAAACCCTAATCACAGCCTCTCCCAGTTCGACGGAATACCGGAACACTGTTTCACTGATCCAAAACTTTTTTTAAAACGTGCTACGGAGATCTACAGTTCAAAAAACCTTGCTCGTGTAGATTTGTACATACCCACGAAATATTTACTAATCGTTTATCGTGTCTCTGGTTCCTGGCAAGAATATTGATATGATACGGTAGTGCTGCGTACGGATACGGTATAGATATTCATGGCAAGTTTCGAAGAAAGAGAGATTGACGAGTGGCAGTGGCGAGATTACGGTAGTGATATGTCATAGGCTGAGGGGATACTGTAGAGAGGGTTACTGTAGATCTGGGCGAGCTTTAATTGTACGTAGAGCCGTCGAATTGGGTCTTGCTTAGCTTGAGTAAAACGTGAAGCACTGTCAATATAAAGACCTCAGTCGGCTCCTTTTTCATGATAATGTTCATGAATTACACAAATTCAGCAATCATGGCGAACCCTACACTTTGGCCAGACTACAGTCTAGTATCGGTAGTTGGGTCCGGGCGGGCCGTAGTAGCCGGCCGCCTGAGGGGGCGGAGGGGCGCCGGCCATCTGTTCCGGAGGATAGAAGTCCGGACGGCGCATGTCCGGGGAATAGGCGTACGTCGAGGGAGGTGGGTAGCCGCGGCCGTCGTACTGTAATGAATAGTTTCGCCATGATTGAACGAATTGTGGAATCAAGGTGAAGTGCATGGGAACAGAAATGGCGAACTTTCTCCCGATATTGCCAAAACGTAAAGTGTAAGAATTAGGAAGAATTAGCCGTGATTCAGGAGATAATGGCATGGCCTGATATTCGGAATGATTAGCTGCCGTGGGCATGTTTTACTTGAGAACTTTCGTTTGATAACCGATCACATGAGAACCAGACATGACGAATGATTCGGATGTATACCATATTCCCAAATCGGACATTTTCCCAAATCGGTCATTTTACCAAGACCAGCGAACCACCATTTTCTCAAATCGGTCATTATCCCAAAACTTGATACGTTCTAGGTGATAGTGTCAAGTGGATGGCGTACTACAGGTTAGAGGCAAACGTCGCACATAGTTGCTTCTCTCAAGTTATAGTATCACTTGATAATTTCAAGATGATAGTGTCCAGTTAGTGGCACTGTGCAATGAAGAGTCGAACGCTGTGCACACTTGATACTACACAATGTTCTGACAACAGTCAAAATGTTAAGCGAACGAGATGCCGAAAAAGAACCCTGATTTAGGTACGAACTCTCGCGCGGAAAACACCGTATCCTAAGCATTTTGGCTCGTTCGCTTAACATTTAGAACACTGTGACTATCAAGTGATATTATTACTTGATAGTTTCAATGAAACTTCAAGACCCAGCTCCTGCACAGAGAAAAATATGTGCTCTTTTTCGCCCCTGGACATATAATGTGCCCCACGGAGCACCCAATGTGCCCAATCGAGCACATTATGTGCTCCATGGGGCACATAATGCGAAAACGAGCACATCAAGGTGCCAAATAGAGCACATATTTTTCTGTGTGTGAGAGGAGTGTAACTGACTTTATCAAGTTTTTTTTGTTCTTGCATAATTTTTTTTTTAAATTTGCGTTTATCTACACAATGCTTTGCTATTCTTTTGCTTTTGAAATTAGCCTTATTTCACCGCTGGGAGGAGTTCACGAGAAAATTGCTGAATGGACATTACTTGGCTCATTCTGAAGAGACATTTCCTAGACTTCACCCCTCTACATTCTTCCTCTTATGGCTGAGGAAAATGTTGCGTCAGTAGTCACATTCCTATTTTGTGAAGCGGCATGAACAGAGTTCAGACGAAATAGGAATGAGATACTGACGGAACGTTTTCGCCAATAATAAATTATAATTGAAGAAAATCAGTTCAGTTATACATGTCTGAATAAAGGTTATGGTATCCTATAATTCAGTATGAGGTTCCCATCACAAGTGTTTAGTACTTGCAGAACGAACAAAGGAAATATTTCATCTTAAAGTAAGCTTTGCACTCCTCTCCTGAACCAAGTTTCAAATTTCATTGAAACTATCAAATAATACTATCACTTGATAGAGGTGATACAAGTGGGCAGCCTTGAAAGTATCAAGTTTTGGGATAATGACCGATTTGAGATAATGGTGGTTAACCGTTTTGAGAAAATGTCCGTTTTGAGAAAATGTCCGATTTGAGAAAATGTCCGATTTGGGACACTGGAGGTTCCCCAATGATTCGTATGAGAACCGCCCGTATCAGAACTAATCGTATGAGAACCAAAAGAGGGGGAGGTGGAAAGACGGAAAAAATAATGAGGGATGAGAGGTATACCATTGATTTACCTGACATCAAAGATCATTTATCTTCTTGGTAGAATGAAGGGAGACTGTGATAAAGAGGGAGAGAGGCTACTCGGCTGTCCAAAGCGAGAGAAGAATGAAATGAGTCTTCTAATATACTCTACTAATCTACTTTTCCTATTCTTGGTTCTCATGCGTGCAGTTCTCAAATGTGCGGTTCTCATCCGTCCAGTTATCATGTTCATCATTCTCATCCGACGGTTCTTATTAGTGCGGTTATCAACCGATAAGTTGTCAAACGACGGTTCTCAAATGAAGCATGCCCGCTGCCGTGGCTATCGTCTTCTGACTTACTCCACGGTCGACGAAGTTGCCCTTCTTGATGTTGTAGATGCGCTGGAACTTGGCGATCACGAGCACCCACAGGGACATCTGAACGAAGGCGATTACGGTAGGAGAGGAGTATCGCGAACTGAAAACTAAAAAAAAAGGAAATGTACGTGAAAGATCTGCAGGCCGAGGAAGAAGATGCCGGTGGCGATGCGGGCCAGGTTGCCCTGCAGAAATAAGTTTTTTCAAAAATTTTATTTGTATTTGTTCTTTCTGAAAAGCTATCTTTGATAGCGCTTATGCAAAGTAGCGAATAGTTCAAATTATCCAGAACATTTATGGTGCGTTCCGTGTTGGATAGCCTATTCGGGGAAGAAAAGCGCAGCGCTATCTCCCATTTCATTTTCAATGTTTCTTTTTTCTTTATAATGCTGCAAATGAGCTAACCATGGCGAAGTATCATTTGTTGCTTTTATGAGATACGTACGTGGCTGAACCAGAAGATGAAGAAGACGGAGATGAGACCGCGGACGATCTCAATAGGCATCAGCACGATCCATGGGGCCAGCAGCCACTGAATAATAATAATAATAATAATAATAATGATAATAATAATAATAATAATAATAATAATAATAATACTTTATTGCTATCTCACAAGGAAATGCATAGATCAGACAAGTAAAAGAGGAAAGTGAATTAGATACGAATTAGAGATTACGTTGAGTTACTTTTTTGCATTATAAAGAACCGCGCATAATAGAGAACAGAGAAGGATAAAAGAAAGAAGAATTGCTCATTTTACTTATCTTATCATGTTTTCTGCTCTTTTTTTCTAGTTGCAACTACCGTGTTGACCGGTGCATTTTCACTGTATTTGTGTAAGAAGAGGCTTACGTGGTTGTAGACAGCTATTCCGATGAGTACGAGGATCGAGGCGAGTATCATGCCCACGTAGATGAAGATGTCCACTACCAGGTGGAAGTACCGGGCTGCAAGACTAGAGTATAGTTTACGGGTTAATACAGACGACGAGACAGAAGCAATCTATCAGGAATACTACACTATATGAATAGTTACTGAAGCTCAACTCAGCACAAGAGGACGCGCAATGAGACTTGAGAAACAAGCGGGGTGAAGAGAGTGGCGATAAACTAGGAACGAGATAACTGACGGAACTTTTCTTCAATAATAGATATCCGATGCTAGACTCACGCTGGGCCGAGTACTTGAGCTCCTCCGTGTACAGCCCGAATGAGCAGTGGTACGAGGTCGAGTCCTCGACAACGACGGTCGTCTGACCCCCCGAGAAGACCAGCTTGCGATTGTCTTAACATATAAATTGCTGTGCAATTTAGGGAGCGGGACCGCATCCTAGAATACGTTCTATCAGTGTGTCCGGGAAGCAAATAGGCTTTTACAAGACAGTCGGATGTAAACTGTTTATGGTTAATTTCCTATGATATAGTTTGCATACTAAATAATTCATGAATCTCTCCGTACCGGCATTGATCTTGCCCTGTGCCTCCAGCTCGCACGAGTTGTAGTGAGAGGAGTCGCCGTAGTCGTTCGTGTCAGACAGTCCCCAGGCGGCCAGACCCGTGAGCAGGGCGAACAGCACCTGAGGGCATTCTCCTTCCCTCGGGCTGTCTTGGGAGATCCGGTAATCAGTTTATTGGGAGAGCTTTTACGTCGATTATAACGTTCTGAAAAACGGAGATGAAATTGGATTGTGAAGGAAGTGCTCATAAAAGCTCCGTATAATCGGAGTTAGTCTATAGATTAGGCTGCCTACTGGACAGATATGCCAAACAAACCGCTCTCCGGGGGTTCCCTAAAGTCCTCTAAAGTCTTCGCCTCGATCCACCAGTTCATCCCTTCCTCTCCGTTCCTTTATTCTGTCTCCTCTCATTTCTCTCCCGGTCACTCTATCCATTATGACTACCGCATCCCTCTCCGTCTCTCTCGCACGCTCCCTCTCTCATATTCTCTTTCATTCAATACGGATCCATCTCTCCTTCCATAGAAAAACAGGAGGCCATGAAAACGTTGACAAAACGCATGTGACTGGCTCTTTGCCTATATCGCTAGGCGATAAGCATACCACAGCTCAAAACGCTTTAGTAGCATACTTTCTGGTGTTGTAGACTACTACATAGGTAGAGTCCGATAGGCTCATGAATTTCGCGGATCTCAGCAGTTGGTTGGCAAGCCTAAGCCCCCGATTCGATCAACCGATGACTGCTGCAAATATTATAACAAAGGCCCGGTATTGTGACGCAACTCTTCTCCCATTTCCTTGTCTGCTGTGCAAATAGCCAAACTGTGGGGACTCTCCAGGTTGCGCAACGGATAAAAGGGCAGCGCTAAGTATGGAGGATCTAGGTAGGTGCGAATCGCAACCTAAATGAGTACAGCGGAGCTGACCCCCCGAGGGTACGGGAAAGGAAGCGAAAGTGGGGGGGGGATTGAGACACAGGATACAGTCGGAGAGAGAGTCGTTATGAAGGGGGTTTAGAGGGTTCTTGATCTTGATGATTTTCGTAAGCCATACAGTAGACTATTAGAGTGAATAGACTGAATAGACGATTATACGGTTTAACGAAAAAACATTATGTGAAGTGGGATAGATTGCGAAGGATGACTAAAGGACCCCCCCCCCCTAAACTAGATAACCCTTACTCTTTACTGCATTCCTCGCTTTACAGCCAACCTACTATCGTGTTTATTGACGCTCTCGACCTTATTGCGTGTCGAGCTACCTATTCTTCTTAGATTTTGGGATATCATATTGGGCCGGGCTCTGCTCAATTCAGATAAAAGCAGCTAAAGTAGATAGATACGAGTGTGATCCTACACAGAGAAAAATATGCGCTCTTTTTCGCCCCTCGACATATAATGTGCCCCACGGAGCACCTAATGTGCCCAATCGAGCACATTATGTGCTCCATGCGGCACATATATGTCCGGGGGCGAAAACGAGCACATCAAGGTGCCAAATAGAGCACATATTTTTCTGTGTGTATAAAACGCCGGGAAAGGCTCGTATGAAAGCCCGTGCAAAGGCTTACGGATACAACATCCGCCTCTCGATCCTCGCTGATCCCTCGCAAATAGGGCGCTTCCCCCACACGTTTGCTGTGTACTACTACTACTGCCTCTTTTCGCTCCTTCCGTCCTCTTCCCTTCCTGAGACTCCCCCTTCCCCCCCCCCTTCCACTGTACTAATCCGCATCCTCGGTCGACCCCTATAACCAGTCTCGTCTCCCCTTCTTCATCTCTCCCCGGCACTTTCGCTAGTTGTTGTCACTCTTCATTATGGAACTGTGCAACACAGTCCGGAGAGCGTATATCTTTCACGCACAGTTCATAGGGCTAGCAGTGACCAATGAGGTGGTGAAGCTCATTTTGCTTCCTCTTTAGAAAAAGCTTCAGCATCTGGTCATACGAACGTAGAAGAGTATTGAGGCAATCACGCTAGACTAGGCTGCGATTGCGTAATCGATTGGAGTTCCACCCTAACAGGGGGGGGGCATGCAATTACAAGTAGAGGGAAAGGGAGAGAGAGCGACACACAGACAAGTTATATGCTCGAGACTGTGGACTGAGTGACAATTCCATAGCAGACTTGGAAATTTCGGCCTACTAGCTTATGATTTCCGTAGAAAGGGGAAGGTTTAATTTTAGGTAAACTTCGCTCAATACATTTATGTGGCAATCGGGCAACTGTCTGTCCTTGCTATCTGCACCGTTAGCAGTCCATTATCTAGTAGTTCACAATAACTGAGACGGAGTATCACTTCTCAACTCTCCCATTTCTTGCACCGTCAATCACACCAGTTAGCGACAACACAAGAACGGTGTTCCTGCCAGCGAGCAGAGAGAGCGCAGAGAAGCGAGAGAGTACTAGAGACGCAGAGGAAGACCGCAACCTTCACAGTGTGGCATGCAGCGGGCACGCCCTGTGATGGAAGGGGGGGGGGGCGACCGGGAAATAGGAATGAGGAGGGAATTTACGGACGGGGGCGATGAGATGGGAAAAGCGTTAAAGAGAAACGGAAGGAAGGAGCTGACAATGAGATATGTTTCAGCATGAAAATATATAGTCAAATATCTGTATTTCTAGTTTCATAAAACATCACGAATTCCAAATTTACATAGAATCTATGAAAGTTCCCAAATGCCAAAACAACGCGTTCAAATATGCCATAAGCTCTAATCGCGAGGCTAATCCTCTATTAGGGGGATCCGCTTGCTTTTAGGGTGTGAACGCCTCGCTTGATTTCAACTATCTATGTAAATACATACATTGAATGGTTATGCTTTTCCGAAGAAAAACTATCCATACTGGGCCAATCGAGTATCTCGCGCCACTAATCACACAGCTTTCACATTAGGCCAACAACTTCCAGATACAGTAATATCACCTATATCTAGACTCTCATCTAGACTCTTATGTATAGCTTCCACTGAACTCACGTAGCAATAAAGTTATTGTGTACTCACGATGCAATAGAGTGCAATGGCCACCGATCCCATCGACAGCCCGCAACAGCAGCATCTCCGTATCTGGACCTCCACCTTCGCCATGGCCCTGTATGTACAATCGTAATTCCCGGCTCCCGACACGATTGCGCGATTACGGTAGGCAAACAATTTAAAGTCATAGCGGTCGAGGAAGTATGACAGAAAAGATATAGTTACATTTGCTTGATAAGGGAGGCGGAAGGAAATGAAATGGAGACGGCACAACATTGGGAACAGTGAGGGAAAACAAGGAAAACGAAGGAAACAAGAAAAGAAATTGGACAGTTGTGGTGGCAGAAATGGACGAATGATCGAGAATGTGAAGGAGTGGAGAGTGTTATGGGGAGTGGTGATTGAGAGTGGTAGGAGGGAGAGGGATGGGGAGAGAGAAGAGGGGCGTAAGAGGAAGAGGGGTATGTATGTATCATCTCTCAATCAGTACTACCTGTTCTGACTGTGAGCCATCTCAGGCAAAAGGTAAGGAGTGAGGGGGGGGGAGGGGAAGAGAATAGAGGGAGGGAGGGAAAGGGGAGGGGAGCGGTCGCGCTCTCCCCTTCTCCCACACTCTCTCGCCCCGGTCTCTGACCCGTCTGCGCGCTCTCTCCTTCGAGTGCTCTCTCGCCCACAGTCAAGGTCGTGCATGGAAGGAGGGCTCCCCCTTCAGGAGGAAAGGGAGTGATAAATGGATCGCGCCACTCGGAGATGCAGTGTGTTCCAGAGGACAGGGTGGCGATCATTTCTATCATAATATATTTACAATTTAGATGCGGAATAGTCTTCATTCTCCAAATCGACGTGGCCTTTTTCTATTGCAATACCGTTGATACGTCCTCTCATTAGCTTTATCGTTCCACCGTGAGATCGTAAAGTGGGAAATAGATGGCAGACTTCTCCCGATTATGGCTAGACCGCGGCCGGATCAGCGTAGTACTCAGAGGAGGGCAGGGCACGGTGCTCCGCGAGGTTTCCCTCGGTACCGTTGCCGACTACCGGCTGACTGGCGCCTGCGAGGGGGTACGGTAGGGTTACGGTAGGGGATAGTGTAGGGTGGAGTCGGCGTCAAACGGTCTATGGATGACAATAAACCATAATCTCTATTTTATCGCTTACCGCATATTCTAGTGTTATATCATATCTCATATAGCCCAAGACGAAATACATAGTAGCCGTGTGATAACTCCCCCTACTCTGTCAATCATAAGCAACCTAGTTACCGTACCGTATCTGTCGTATCCCCCCTCCGTCCCCCCACCCGTGCGCCCCTCCACCCCCTCGACTGCCGTGTAGACGGAGGTTGTCGAGTAGGCGTTGACCGCCCCGAAGACGTCGCTGTTGTCGTAGAAGTACGCCCGCTCCCCGTCCCACGTGATGCCTGTACAAATAAATATTCTAAAAAAATTGTTAAAGTATGTAAATATTGAAAATTTCAGTCCTTACAAAAGGAAACGCAATTTTTGTTGCATGTACAGAATAATGACAAAAAAAACGAAAGATGATTGCAGTTCTAACCGGTGGCCTCGTCGTACAGGGCGGGCTGTCCTTGGTACTCCCTCTGATACTGGACGGGCGCGAGGTAGCGACTACCGTAACCCGATCCGAGTGGGGGCAGGTTGCCCTGAGGGGATAATGGGAGTCTCGAGGAGGAAGATTCAGGGATTTCTGCAGATCTGCTGTGAGCAGAGATGGGAAACGACGCGCCATTGCTCTATAGAGAATACACAGAGCAACATTTAAAGTTTAATTTTAAACTCGGCGTTTAAACATTAAAAGATTTTAAACTCGGCGCGTGACTAGAGAACGCGAATCTATACCGATAGCCCATTTTCGCCGGTTACGTTTCAGTACCAACATTGCCAGAGTTTCTCTTCCTAATACGTGTGGTATGAAACATAAGCCTGGAAAAATAGCTTAATTGGATTAAATGGTATCGCTTCGCGGGATCTGCGCGTGACTATAAGGAATATTTCTGCTGCGGTTGGCGAAATTTTCTCAATGTGCATATCTATATACGTCTAGGATAGGGTTTGAAAACCAAGCGCGATTTGCGTATTTATTGCCTGACTCTCTTCATTCTTCAGTGCACCTAATCACTCTCTCGGTCTCATAATGCGATTAAAAGGCTTGGTTTTCAAACTCTAGTGTAGTACTGACGAATGGTCCTCTGATATAGAAAGTGCTGTACAGTTCATCCAAGCTTCTCGCAGGGAACGTTCCTTGATCGGGCTGCTGAAGAGATCTGGCACAATACTACCTAATCATTACTTTATCGGATGACATCACTGATGCTACAAGATTTAAACGATTGATCATAAAGCGTTGTTTCTTCATAATAAGCTAAGTCGCTAAATATATTTATAGACCGTATTGACGAGATGTTGAAACGACTCTTTTTCAAGGCAGTATTTAGTACGTATCTCTTTAGTCATGTGTTGGTTTGTATGAGTTTGTCTCTCCAAGAAGGTCTTTCAAGGAAAGAACCGTACTTCATCTATTTTCCCCCACTCACCTCCGGTTCGACCACCACTCCGTGCGAAGACATGCTGTGCGAATGAGACGACTATACCATTATTCTTCATTTCCTCTCTTATATGCCACAGTAATAATTTAATAACATTCTTGTTGTATATAGGCTAATTGCATTATACCTATTTTGGATAATCCCGACACCTCGTCTCTCCCCTCTCTCCCCTCACTCGTTTCCCCTCATTCCTGTCTTGTGATAAACCCAGAGTGGTTCGCTCGTCTCTCGCTCCGCACTCCATCCTATCCCTGCTGGGATCCCTGTCGTACTTCATCCCCTCTCTGCGGATACCCT
>LS901633.1:65531-86296 GCA_900490955.1 Micoletzkya japonica | reverse complement strand
TTGGGAGACAGAGGTAGAAATGGGCTCGTTTTTGACCTTCAAAGTTATCCGATCTTTATCAAATTTGTCACATAGATAGATCTTGCCATGAGGAATCGAATGGAACCAACTAGAAATCTCTACGACCAATTTGAACCGAGTTATGTCAAAAGTGGGGAAAGTTTCAAACTTGGGCGCACATTTACTAGCTTGACTGTACCTTGTTCCTCTGTGGCGTCCTCGATCCTCTCAATTCCCTGCTCCCTAAGTTCCTCTGCCACCTCGGTCATCGTCACCGGTCGATGGCTCCACAGCAGCAGCTCCGTCGTCTCGTCCACCTCTCCCTCTTCGTTATCGTCGTCGTCTTCGTCAGAATCCTCCTCTTCCTCCTCGTCTGATTCCTCTTCGTCCTCTTCCTCCTCATCCTCCCCTTCATCGTCTTCTCCAGACTCCTCCTCATCCGATTGGATCTCCTTCACAGCTGCAGCTTCTCCTTCACTCAACTCCGAACAGGACGACAAGTTGTGCACGGTCTCCCAGCCCTCGCTACTGTTCTCTTCCTCGTCCTCTTCATCGTCAACCTCTTCTGCTATCTCTTCAAGCTCTTCCTCTTCTTCCTCCTCATCTTCTACGTCCACTTCTCCACTCCCACCGTGGAACTGTGCAATGTGATTCGTTCCCTGTTCCCCAGCCGACTCCTCCTCTCCCTCTTCCATCTCCCTCTCCTCTCCTACTGTGTCATCGGAGTCCTCGTCTTCCTCTTCCGAATCCTTCTCCTCCTCCCCTTCGCACTCCTCCTCTTCCTCTTCATCTTCTTCTTCATCCTCCTCGCTCTCGTCACTCATCTCCTCTTCATCACCAGGAGTCCTGCACAGTCGATCGATACTGTCCTCACTCACATGGGAGAGGTTGGACTCGCTGGGGTAGTCGAAACGGTGACTGCTGTCAGAGGAGGAATCAGAACTGGACGACGATTCTGATTGTGTATCATGAATTTCACTGACAGATGGAGTGGTCTGAGATTCATCGACCGGTGCTTCTTCATCTTGGCCCTCTTCATCTAGCTGAGCTGCCTCTACCGCTACGTCCTCCTCTGCCTCTTCTTGATCGTCTTCTTCTAGTCCTGCCTCGCCACATTCTTCACCATCCACTTCATCGCCCTCCTCCTCCTCCTCTTCATCATCAGCATCAGCGTCATCTTCTTCGTCTTCAACATCCCCTTCCTGTTCTCCTTCCTCCTCATCCTCCCCTTCGTCATTCTCGTCGTCTTCTCCAGATTCCTCCTCGTCCGATTCCATCTCCTCCTCAACCGCTGCGTCTCTTTCAATCAACTCTGATAAGCTGTGCACGGTCTCCCAGCTGCCCTCACTACTGTCCTCTTCGTCATCCTCCTCCTCTTCCTCTTCGTCCGCTACTGCCGGCACATCTCCAATCGGTTCGTCACTGCCTTCCCTCTCCTCATCGCCCATGATCTCTCCGATCTCCTCGTCCACATCCTGTTCCTCTCCGACTACAGCGTCGGCAGACTTTTGGACCTTCTCCTCGATCTCTTCATCTTCTTCGTCGTCCTCTTCTTCATCCTCATCTTCTTCACTGTCTTCTTCTTCCTCACTATCATCCTCATCGCTGAGCTCCTCGCTATCGCTCACTTCTACTATCTCTATAAGCGACTCGAAGTACGCGTCCTGTTCCTCTTCATTCATGGCCTCCCAGTCCGTCTCCGACTCCTCGCTCTCCGACTCTTCAACAACTGGAGGGGGTGGAGGGGGTGGTGGAGGGGGCGGTGGCGGGACCGGTGGGGGAGCCACGGTCTGGTATCCCTCATCCTCGTACTCCTCCTCGTCTTCGTCCTCATCGTCATAATCCTCATCTTCACCTTCGGGATACGGCGGAACTCCTCCAGCCATTTCTGCTGGTTCTTGAACAGGCAGAGTAGGTACAGCCGTGTCCGAAGCTAGAGGACCGGGTACTGTATCCGGTTGGGCCGTCGTCGGTTCTCCACTAGTCTGGGCAGCCTCTTCTTCCTCCTCATCGTACTCCTCATCCTCATCGTAGTCGTCGTCTCCATCATTCTCGTCTTCAGCTTGTGGTTGGGGTGGTGGCGCCGATACAACAGTGGTCGTAGATTCGGGCAGAGGCTCAGGAACAGACTCGGTTGCTGGTTCTTTCTCTTCGATCTCTTCCTCGTCCTCCCCCTCATCTTCATCTTCATCGTAATCTCCCTCCTCTTCTTCTTCCACCTTTGCCGTCTCCGTCTCTTCCTCCTTCGGTTCGACAGGCGGTTGCTCCTCTGAAGTGGTGATCTCCATTGGGGTGTCCGCTGAAGTCTCGACAGGCGTGGCTTCAGTTCCAACTGATTCCTGTGCATCAATAGCAGGCTCATCGATAGGGCTGGCCTCCCCTTCTTCCTCCTCCTCGTCCTCATCTTCTTCAATCTCTTCTTCCTTTGGCTGTACCACTTCCTCCCGTTCTTCTTCTCCTTGTTCTTCATCCTCCTCTCCTTCATCTTCTAGCTCCTCCTCCTCCTCTTCTTCTTCTTCTTCTTCGTCGTCTTCTTCTTCTGGAGTCTCAATGAGTTCTTCCTTGACCTCCTCAGCAAAGTCATCAACTGGTTCCTCCTTGACCTCAACGTGACCACTGTCTTCCGTAGCTCCGACCTTCTCCGTATCGTGGCATTCATACTCATCGCCTACGTCGAAGGTCCGAATCACATGAGAAGGTTCCGCTTCGACCGGATAATCAACGTCTTCCTCTTCATCTTCATCCTCTGACTCTCCATCTTCATCTTCAACTTGCTCGTCCTCCTCTTCATCATTGCTGCCCTCCTCTTCCATCTCCTCGTCTTCTCCTTCATCCCCCTCGTCGTCGTCATCTCCAGATTCCTCCTCTTCATCCTCGTCTGATTCCTCTTCCGACGACGACTCCGACGTAGCGGAGGATGACGCTTCAGCCCTGAAATCGTTACTTTTTTTTCTTCCTTTGCAACTTAATTTGCAATAATATTTTATATAAACAAATAATTTAATGTTCGAAATAGAATCCTGAAAGTTTGAGCACTAACCTCTCGAGCGCCTCCAGCCTCTCGATCATGCGGTCGAGTTGTCGTTCGTTCATTCCGTCGACGTCGATCATCCGAAGGAGCGCCTCCTCGTCCTGCAACAAGCATTATTTTAGTATTCCGTCCTTTATGACTGTGTCTCACCATTATGTTGTTACATGCCCAGCGCATGTTGATAAATAAATATATATTATTATCTTTTGGGATGAATGCGCTCCGAATGCATTCATCAAGCGAAATGGACATACGATTTCGCTGTCCATTTCCTCGTCGGTGCTTGCCCCCTCGCTTTCGGTTGAACCTGAATGAGATCTTCTCGTAAGTTCAATTAAGTAGATAAATTGCATATCTCATTGTCAGACGTGGTCTGTCTTTATTATATGAAAAGGAAGGATTTTCGCTATATAAACAAATTGCTCAACTATTCTCCAATATTATTGGCGGAAACGTTCCGTCCGTAAGCTCATTCCTACTTTCTCTGCACTCTCTTCACGCCGCTTCGCTCTCTCGTCGGAAGTAGGAATGAGACGACTGACGGAACTTCTTTCTCAACCATACCTTCCTCATCCTCTGACCCGTCCTCGCCCTCCTCCTCTTCCCTCTCGTCCTCTCCACTCTCCTCCATCTCCTCCTCTGCCCTCCTTTCCTCCTCCTCCCGCTTCTTCCGCAGGAACTCCTCAGCCTCCCGCATGATCTCCTCCTCCTTCCCGTAAGCTCTAATCTGTGCATCCATGTACTCCTCCTCCACTCGCCAGTCGTAGTACAATTCGTACGTCGCGTAGTCGGGAAACTCCAATTCCTCGTCTTCCTCTTCGCCCGATTCAGCGAAACCCACACTGGACGCATCTGACGAACCTAAAAATATTAAAAGTACGCATTATTCTGAAAAGTGATAGTTATAAATATTATCTCTGCAATACTTTGAGTTGCGTTTTCTTTTCCTTATCAGATCTTCTCATTGCTCCATTCTATCAGAAGAGTCTCTTACATTAGCAAAAAGAGGTTTTTAAACCAGTGAAAAATGATCCTTTACTATCACGTACCCTCACTGCTCTCGCTGTCGCCACTCTCCGGCTCATAGTCGGAATCGTCCTCCTCCTCTTCCTCTTCTTCTCTCTCCTCATCCCCGACTACTACCGTATCCTCGGACCATCCCGTGTCCATTCTCTCCTGGTCCTCCTCATTCTCTTCCTCGACCTCCCCTTCCTCCTCATCTTCATCTTCATCCTCTTCTTCCTCCTCCTCCTCCTCTTCCATCTCATCCGTACTGTCCTCACTGTCCCCCTCTTCCTCATCTCCATCCAGTCCTTCATGCAATTCCTCGTCTTCACTGTCACTCGACTCGTCGTCGCTCCGTCCCTTCTCCTCTTCTTCAGATTCCTCACTCTCATCCGAAGACGAGACATGAACGGGTGCGGGTTCCTCGTCGGTCTGAAATACACAAATATTATTGGTATCGATATACTTCTATTTATATGAAGCCTCTTACTGAGCCTTTTCACATTGAGTCTATAGCTTCTTTTGCTATGCGGTCTGTGTTTCGACTCTTACATTGAGAACGTAAGAGGCGTCGTCCTCGTCCCAGTATCGATTAGGCCGACCGACCGCATCGTAGACTGATTCCATCTGAAGAGAACACTCACAATCGCATTAACAAACGCATACTGATAAATTAAAGTAAAATGAAAATTCATCATAATCCAAAACTGTAACAGATATCCGTGCCCGTAGACGTACCAATGGATGAAGTTCTTCCAGGTCTGCCTTCGCTAATGATTCTGGCTCATCCTTTTCGTCTCCTTCATCCTCCTCTTCGCTCTCGTCTCCATCACTGTCGTCCTCTTCCTCCTCCCCCGATTCTTCTCCTTCTCCATCCTTCTCTCCATCTTCCTGCTCTTCCTCCTGCCCTTCTTCTCCACTCTCCTGATCCCCTCTCATCTTCCCCTCCATCTTTTTTCGTTCCTCTTCCAGTATTTCTCTAATCACAGCCTCGACTTGATCGTCGGAGTCTAAGGATTCGTCAGACGAAGACTCTTCCTCATCTTCTACATCCTCCTGTTCATCTTCAACCAGTCCCTCATCCTCCATCTCTTCATCCTCACTGTCTTCCTCGTCTACATCTTCGTCATCTTCATCACTCTCTTCCTCATCACTATCCTCTTCATCCGAGTCGTTTTCGGATTCGCCGGATTCTTGCTCCTTAGCAGCCTTCAAAAAATACGTTCAGTAAGAATGGGATTGTATTTATTGTGTAAAGTTTTATTGTGTTTATAAGCAGTTTCAAAACATTAGATAGTTGTTGATAAAAACGCGTTGTGACCTGATCATGAAGCCTTTCCATCGTCTCTTCCTCATGAACCGCCTCTTCGACCTGAAAACCAACCCCTTACAAAGGATCGAGAAAACTTTCCCACATCTACCAAAATTACAACTGTATTTTGCATCATTCAAGGTGAGCCCGACAAGAGTCTTACCCAGAATTTCTCGAATTATTTTCAACATTCAGATTTGGCTTTGGTCCTCGTATTCAAACTTTCGCAATCTTGATTGAACTTGCGTTATTCAGCATACGTGCACAGCCAAAGGTGCAAATAATGAACGGAATCATTACCGTCGGAAGGCAAATTTGAATGCGAGGACCGACAATATAACAGTGGGCCATTCATTCGTTCACCATATAGTGGATTATAAAGATCCGGCAGAAAAGCATTCCGAATATAAGGCGAGAGAGTGTGCAAAAGTGAGAGAATAAGACCCATTTTGGAAAGGAAGAAACTGACGGATCGCCGTTTATTCCACCATACCTCGGCCTGCACTCTCAATCGATCGTATCTGTCCACCGCGCCCTCTTCGAACAGTGCCTCGGGCGCCGTCTCGGGAATCATTCCGTGGTCGATTTCTAGCTCTGAACTTCTTTCGTCTTCCTCTTTCCAGGCATAGATTACAATTTAACCCGATGAAAAACTAAAAGAGAAACACTTCCCCAAGTACTATTACGACTCTGACCGTGCATTGCGTCTCTCCAGAGGCCCTCCTTGATCTTGTCCAACGAAGCAAGCTCTCGCTCTACTTTCATCCTCTTGATCTGCCGAGCAATTCGTCCGTCCTCCTGCTACAATAGATCCAGGTAATGCACTTTATCTCCCATAGAATAACTTCTTACTCCTCCAAAATGTCTTATTTATTTCTAAATTCCACTATACTATACTTATTTATCTATTTCACTCTAATCTCCCGTAATTGACTGCCGTCTCGTAGAGCATGTCATATCTCACCTCTGTCCCTGCATCCGTCTGCTCATCTCCCGTTATGGCATAGTCGATGATCGTCCTCTCCACCTCTTCTCCTATCATCCCCTCTACAATGCCCTCCACCGTCTGCTCCACTCCTCCCTCCAATTCCTCAGTCCATCTCGGCAGTTCGTCCCTCTCCCTCTCCGCCGCCTCCTCTTCTTTTTCAGCACGACGTCCACTGCGTTCCTTCCGGAGGTACTGCAGGTAGTCCTGAAATTGCTTGGATATTACCCCGATTATTCGGTTCAACTAGATTCTATCAGCCTTGCAATTTTTTTAAAAATCATCTATGATTAGATGATTACTCCACTACATCTCACCCTATGACTCATCCTCTTGTCGCACTCTTCAAAGTCGAAGACGTCGGAGTTCCGTTCCATCCTCTCCAGTTCCTCGAGGGTCATGCTCTCCATGGCTCTGGCCTTCCAGTCTCCCTCCTCCCCCTCTTCGTCGTCGTCCGAATCAACGTCATCCACGATGCCATCCTCGTCTTCGTTCTCCTCATCTTCTTCAGCCACCTATAGTTAAACATTGCTTGTTTTAACTAACAAAGCACACTGCAGTCATTTTGTAGTATTAAAATTGTGGTAAAATTACCGTCCCTATTTAGAAACCTGGGCTAACCTGCTGCACCTGTGCCTGTCTTCCTCCCGGTCTCTTCCCTTCCTCCTCCACTTCGTCCCCTCCCTCCTCTGCCCTCTTCTCAGCTCCTTCCTCCTCTCCTCCTCCCTCTCCCTCCATTTCAACTTGCTCTCCCCTCACTCTCCTCGACCGTCTCAACTCCCTCTTCACCGGTTCCTCCACCTCCTCCTCCTCTTCATTCCCTCCCTCCTTCTCCTCTCCCTCCTTATCTTCTCTTCCCCTCTTGGCCCTCTTCGATCCCTTCTTCTCCACACTCGGTGCCTTCCTCTTTCGGGCCTTCGTCTCCGCTTCCTCCTCTTCCTTCTCCTTATCCACTTCTTCACGCTCCTTCTCCTCTCCCTCAGCTACAGTATCCGCTCGTTCCTCTTCTACCGTACCCTCTACCATAGTCTCCTCCACCCTCTCCTCTCCTTCCATCCCCTTCTGCTTCTCCGCACTCGGCTCGACGATCTCGACGAAGTCTTCGTTAACGGGGATGGGCTGGAGGGCCATTTCGACGGCCCTCAGATGGATGTTCCCCGGCCGTTGGGCGTGGATCTCGACCGCCTTCTGCGCCAATCGCTGCAGATTCTGGGTGAGAAGGGCCACAGGCACCCGCTGTCCGACCTCATCCTGCAAGGAACGAACTATGTTTCACGATCTATACTTAGACTTGCGAATGCGGCAGAGCGTCGCTCAGCCTATGATTAGATGATGCGAATCGTGTACTTTTGATGCTTATGTTTCACGCATCATTCATAGCCGCGACGCTTCTGGACACGAAAAACAACGAAACGTATCGTCGAAAAGTGCACGATTCGTATCCTCTACCTATGATGCGCTCTAGCTCCGGACTACAATAATAGAAAGGATACAGGATATCAGGGGATAATGATTGTGCGAAAATGACATTGATTGTGAGAAGAGATTGGAAAAACGAAAGATTACTATATACCAGTTCTCGTAGCAGGTCGTCTATGATGTCGTCATCGTCGTCATCCGACTCGTCAGACTCGTCGCTACTTGGGCGGTCGATGATCGCGTCGAAGAGGTGGCCTCAAAGAGCAGATTTTCGTTTTTATTGCAATTTACTACGTCCTAGAGTTGGCAGAATGGCAGAGCAAAGTGCAAGTTTTTGCCGAAGTCACCCTTTTCCCCGCATGACCGCACGGATCTTCCGTAAACGATAAAGATAAAGTATGGAGCACCACAGCATTCCAAGCGTCATAATAGCGAATAGCGGTTTTCGCGCATAGGATCCGATCCTGTAGGCGAATCAGTTAACGAAAAATTATGAATTTAAAAACTTAAGCCACTATGAATTCAACAAGTCCTGAAAATTTGGTGCAGATTGATTCATCGCTAAAGAGATAATTCAAAAATAGTGGCCAATTCGCTATTAGACACATTCTTCACCGGGCGGAATGTTGTGGCATCGATCCGGCGAAATAGCGAAAGCAAATGAGCAGGTTAGTAATCTGAGAATACACATATTCGCTCCTTTCCTGTCAAAATCATTCCATTCTAGATTGTTTGGTTATCCTCTATTTCTGCATTCACTACTTATTTATGACAATCAATTTATCACTACAATGGTATGATAAATTATTATTACATTATTCTGCCATCACTACTGCATCCTCTTCTTCCGAATCACAACAGTTCCTGAAATTTGGGCAAAATTCGAAATGACCAACCGATTTCGGCGTCCAGCTCTTCCAGTTCCCGTTGCATCTCCTCATCGGTCGACTCTTCCTCCTCATCCTCCCCTTCCTCACTCTCTTCCCCCTCCCTCAGCTCCTTCTCCCAATTGTCGTCAGGCAAACGGGCCTGCATCATCTCTTCCTCGTCGGCAATCGAAGCAGCGCACGAAGGAGTTCCGGTGTTCTGCAAGGAGATCTGTCACTTACGAGGTTATTTTTAATATTCTAAAAAATAATAGAACAATGACGAAAAAATGTTCAATTTCACAACGTACGGTCGACTCGCAGTCCCTCGGGTGCCCCTCGATCGCTTCCGCTCCGTTAGCTGAAATTATAATAGACTACTCTAATTTAGGTTAATTATGGCGAATGCCGGCATCAATCACCGATTTAATCAATCTACCGTACCTCCGTAAGCCCCGAGGAACATGCGATCGGCGGCCCGCCTTAGTGCTGAATCCCGGAACTGCGAGACGTTCGATCGATCGACGTTCGCTACGTCACTCCGGTGCCTCCGTCGGGACAGCAGCGACTTTGGCATCCAGCTCTGAATATAACGATATTAAAGGGTCCCTCCAGCCATCTCATTCATTTCAGGTAGGGTTTGAAAACCAAGCGCGATTTGCGTATTTATTGCCTGACTCTCTTCATTCTTCAGTGCACCTAATCACTCTCTCGGTCTCATAATGCGATTAAAAGGCTTGGTTTTCAAACTCTAATTTCAAGAGATAACCAATTAAGAGCGGTTGATTGATTGTGAGAGACAAGAGAGGAATGACAGACGCAGACAGCGAGAGAAATATTTGCACAGGTTTTTCTCAGCGACGGCGAAGTTTAAACAAAAAAGGAGAGAGCAAGAGACTCAGGACATTGAGAGCTATCCAATGATGTAAAAAAATGCATATGGTAGATATTGCCAGGAGGGGCCTTTAAGAAAATCACTCTAGCTATATGCGCTAACTAAAAAATTAAATATATCATGAGAAAAAAGTATACATTTTTTATATTGTTAGAGTAAGACGATAAAACAAAGGAATGATGATCTGGTCAAGATTATAGATGTGCTCGGAAAGAGTCCTACCGATGGATCGCGCCACTTGTTCTTCTCATGTCGCCGTAATTGGAGGTACAGCTGCGCGTTCTTTAGACTGTTCTGCAAGTACGCTTTGCTAGATGAAATACATTCTTCTCACTAGTAAAAAAAATTGAACGCAAACAGGAACCTTTGACTCGTCCAATGTATCGTCCTCTTCCTCACCAGCTTTTCCGAAGGGCGAACGCTATAATGAATTGCGTTTCCCAAGTAATTCACCAACTTTACGTCGTAAAGTTTTTCTCTTAATTCCTAGAGCTTTCAAACAATCACTGTTTACCCGAGACCGTCGTCTCATGCACCGCATTCCGATACCTTGATCCACATTCGATCCCTCTCCTCGAATCGTTCCATCTCCGTGGTCAGCGGTCGCATCGCAATCACCTCCATCGCCGTTCGTTTCCTTCGACCCAACCACCTAAAGCGATTTCATTCATAGTTCTCAAAACCTTAATTATGTCCATAATAAACGTGCAAAAATACGCACCCTTTCATTTCCTGGGGTATATTTCCGCCTAGACCAGCAGTACGTATGAGCCGCGAGTGAAGCATGCAGATGTGCTTGTTGCCAGACTGCAATGAGTGGTTAGCCAAAGATCAAAGTTCAAAGATCAACTTGCTCTACCTCTAAGCGCCAGGCTATGTGAAGGTTCTTCTCGTAGGCCATTCCGGCGAGCTCCATGTTCATCTTGTCTTGCCTAAACAAGTACGCTTTTTTAAAATTTATCATACTAATCTGAGAACAAACAAACTCGTCAAAGTCTATAGAAATCATCCTGAATACTCAAGAATTTGTTGCTTTCTCGTCAAATTTCAAGCCCTTCTCGTTTCTACGTTAGTGCGGATAAAATGATGCAGAGTAAATGGAATAAACCATCGGCCCTTCAGTTTGTTTGATTCCAAAATGAGTCTAATTCTCTCCCTATTGCACACTCTCTCGCCAGATATTCGGAATGATAAACTGACGGATTGGTTTTATTTCACTATATGCGGGTAGTACCTTCCGGGTCGCGGACACGGCCTCCACTTGCCGTCTGCTCCACGATCGGCGAGACAGCAACGGGCCACCGTCCGGATCTGAAGCAATTGCTGAGATTTTTTTGCTGAGCAATTAAAAACCCGAGAAGAGGTCCATCGATGGACGAAATCTGTGTTCTATTTCAATGTTTCCATTCTGGTGGAGAATACGTAGAAAAGACTGTAGTCGAAGCTGTGTCAGCCTTTCCCCCTACCTTTCCCTTCTTGTCGATGCGAACGAAGACCTCTGATGGGTGGAGGAAGGGGACGTCCTCGTCCTCCTCCTCTTCACTCTCGTCACTCGACGCCTACAATGCCCTTCCGCTATGGTGAAGCTACTCAATCGATAATGACTTCAGCCCCAGCGATCGTATTTGAAAAACTTGAGTGGTATTATTGTTTGTAAAAAGTTCCGTCAGTTAACTCATTCCTACTTCGTCTGCACTCTCTTCATACTGCTCCGCTCTCTCGTCGGAAATAGGAATGAGACAACTGACGGAACATTTTCCTCAACCGTAAAGGTTCTCCTTTTCAATAGATTGAGGAAGAGGTGACTCACCTTCCCCTGCAGCTCCTCCCGCAACTTCCTCAACTCCTCGCTTTCCTCCTCCTCTTCATCAACCCGCTCTGCCTCCCTCTCAGCAACAGTAAACGCTCCATGCCTCTCGCCGGGCTCCAGCAAGTCGACGTCCCCGAGGGGTGGGGGGAGGGGGTAGGCAGTTCCTCCGAACGCGTCGTGCTCCTCGTCATCTTCTTCCTCCTCATCTTCCGCCTGAGTCCCTTCCACATTCTGCCCTTCTCCATCCTTCACTGCCACGTCTTGTTCCACTTCCATCGCCTCTTCTACTTCCTTCTCTCGTTCAAGTGCTTGTATCTCTTCCACTTCCTTGGGCCTCTCCTCTTCCTCCTGCTTCGGTTGCTCTTCCTTCTCCACTGCAGTCTCCTCCTCCCTCCTCTCCTCCACCAGCTTCTCCTCACTCCGATGACTTCTCTTCTGTTTGGCGAGCATCTCATCTTCCCTCCTCTCCGCCTCCTTCAACGTCGGTCTCCTCCGCCGCTGTGAGACTCTTACGGGCGGCGACTCGAGGTTGGGGTCCTTGGGAGGGGCGACAGCCGAGGGAGGGGTCACCTGGACGACCGGGGCTACGGGTTCAAGGACAACGGGAGCGGGAGTCTCCTCAGGCTGAACAGTCGCCTCCTCTTCTTCGGGCTTCGATTCCGCTTGAACTTGAACCTCTTCTCTGTCTTCTATCTCTTCCTCGTCCCCCTCTCCTCCCGTACCATCCCCCAATTGGGCAGGAATGCATACAGCCAGCACGGTTCCCTCCTCCTCCTCCTCTTGGTCATCTCTCTCATCCGCCTCCACCTCGTCCCCTTCATTCAAGACGTCATCATCACTGGGCCCCTCATCGACCTCTTCTGGTTCCTCTTCGACCACTTCTTCTCCAGTTCCCTCCTCTGCCCCTTCCATGTCCTCTTCCATATCCTCATCCTCGACCCCTTCCCCGTCCTCCTCTCCAAAGACCCTCTCGTCAATCTCCTCCACCGCCCTCTTCAATGCCTCTTCCGTCACCACATCGCCCACTTCCCTGTCTTCGATCGTGTCTGTAACTGTCAATTAGCCTCGATAGATAAGCGTTAATACTGGAATATTGACGTACCGAGCGCACAGCGAACTTTGCTCACGAGAGCGGAGGAGAGAGTCGAGGAGGACGAGAGGTCGACGCACGTGGCCCGGTCCCCGATACGAAGGGTCGACGAGTGGACGACGCCGAACTGCAAGGGATACTGTACTTCGTCTGGGGTATAAAGGGCGTGGACGTGTGCATGCCGATAACGCGCTGCCTTACATTAGCTGATCGCTGACCGAACTACGGTTTCTAGAGATAGAGAAGGCGAGATAGCGCTAGGGACCGTAGTGGTCGTTCGGAGAATGTCTAGTCTCGTATGCGTAGTCTAGGCACAGTGTACAGTAACTCTTTAAAAAAAGTTTTATGCTGTAATACTAACTGACCATAACTTCGTTTTCGGTGCTGTCGTCATCTTCGTCGGCGAAAGGCTTCTGCATGGCGGCCAGCTCTTTGGGCGAGAGCTGAAGTTACTTTGAGAAACTGCCGTATCTCTATGTTATAGCTAGCCTCCACTGCATATGTGGATGGGACAACGAATTGAAAATGGAAAGAATTGGAAATGGAAAGATAGAGAATACCTCAGTCTCCTCGAGAAGCTCCTCTCCACTCGAAAGGTCGTCCTCCAGTGGGATTTTGGCAGCGCCATCCTCTTCCATCGCATCGTCTTCTCCCTCCTTTTCCTCATCGTCTTCCGATCCACTGGACCCACTCGACGCTCGTACCACCGGTTTCGGCTTCGCTGCAAAGCAATAAGCAGGTTCTAACAGTATCAGAATGGCGTACGAGGTGTGTAGTCATCCCATTCGACTTCGTCGTTCCTGAGGGGTTCGAGATTAATCATCTCTTGAGGTTCATCATCGTCGTCCTAAAACGAATTTCTCGAAATCTTAGAAAATGATATCTTCTCCATCCCATCACTTGCTAATAAGCATGGTAGAGACATGAAAAAACAAGTACACTATCGTCCTTCATTCGCCTGAGCAGGTCGTCTTCGAGACTTAGGCGATTGCTGTTCCGCTTTAACCATTTCTCCGTCTGGCTGTCGAGCTGGGCACGAAATTCGAAGAACGACCGCAGCAGGCGATCCTGCAACACTCGGATTGCGAAGCAAGGCATTTCCAGAAATACTCCTTGCAGTCACGAAGAGCACTCAAAACGAAACCTTGCCTCATTTAGCATTCTGACGCTTTTCATGGTTACGTTTCACTCTTCGTACTCGGCGAGCATGCACGAAAGGTGAAACATGGGAAATATTGTTTTGTTTGTTCACCTTTACTTATGCGTGATAATTATACTAATTCTAATCTGATAACCGAGAAAAGGGGAATGAGATCGTTTTAATTTCATAATGAGAAACACTAGTCTGAGTGCCTACCTTCGGAATGATCCAGTCCGGCTGGGGGCTGGAACCGGCCGTGGGCTCTGCGTCGTCGTCGTCATCGCTGGCTATGCGACCAAGCGGATCGATCTCCTCGACCACCCCCGTTCGAGCGTCCCTCTCGGCCAGTACGGGCAAGGGAACGTCCGCCGCTTGTTCCTGCATAACCACTACGTAATTATTGGTCAAGTAAAGATATTCAATCATTAAAGGGTCCCTCCGACCATCTCATTCATTTCAAGAGATAACTAATCAAGAGCGGTTGATTGATTGAGAGATACAAGAAAGGAATGGAGAGACGCAGACAGCGAGAGAAATCTTTGCACAACTTTTTCTCAGCAACGGCGAACTTTCAATTAAAAAGGGGAGAGTATGAGACTCGGGACATTGACAGCTATTCAATGATGTCAAAAAATGCATATGGCAGATTTTGCCAGGAGGGGCCCTTTAACTCGACGTATTTTCACCACATACAGTACTCCTTACCACTGTCTCGAGTTCCTCTACCAGTTCGTCCCGGGACAATTCCCTCATCTCTTCCGCCGCTCTGCTGTGCAATAGCCACCGTTCGTATTCGCTCAGCGACGACCACTCACTCGCGCTTATCTGCAGGCCCATTGGAGGGGCGTCCAGAAGGAAGAACCCTTGTCCCTGCAAAATCTTGTCTACAATTCCTGTAAATTCTTCCTGTTCAAGGTTCAAGACACTTTAGAGCGACTCTACATAACAAAAGTGTGGCAGACCTCATCACTATCCTCGTTACTTGAGCTCTCCGCACTGTCACTTTCGCCCGTCGAGCTGCTTCCGGAGGATCCAGCCTCTTCGTCTTCTTCGCCCACCTCTTCCTCGTCATCTCCATCGTTTTCGTCCTCTGCAACAATATTCTAGCGAGCTTCTCATAACTTGATACATTTGCTGATATAATTATTTGTATAATATACAGCTTCGCCCTCACCTTCCTCCTCTCCACTACCGTCTTCCGACTCCTGCTCATCCTCTTCTTCATCCTCATCATCATCATCCTCTTCCGTAACTTCGCCGCTGCTATCATCCTCCTTGATTGTCCGCTTTATTCGCCTTCGCATCGCTCCCTCAGCCCCGCGTCGCCTGTTCCAATACCTTGCCCAGAGTCTGGCGAGGTCGCGAGTCTCTGAAACCTTTTTTATTTCATTTTCAACATATCATGAAATGCAAAGGTAACAAATAAATAACCCAAGCTAGGGAAGAAATTCAGACTCGTGTCTAGGAAGAATAAGCTAGCCTGCCTTCAGACGGCTCGTCGCCCTCTTCGCTGTCACCACTTGAAGATGGACCATCCTCGTCTTCTTTCGTCTCCTCCATAGCCTGATCCTCGACTTCCATCTAAAACCAACAAGTTAGAGGGAAAAGAAACTGAATTTCATTTTGACTAAAATCGAAAGATAGCAAGATTTCGCGTGAATGTCGCTATTTAAGACTTCTTGATAGATGAAGGACAAGCTCTTGTATCGAAAGCAACAAAATAAGAGTTGAAAAACAACGCCAAACCTTCAAAAACATACAAATAAACAAACCCAAAGTTTGAAAAGGCTTGGTCTGGTGCGGCGAGTGCGCTGGGCGGGCGACGTTTACTTTCCGGCCGCGGTGTGCCCGGCTCTGACCCCTGATCGGCTAGCTCGAGCACCACGTCAAACTTTGGCCTGCAAGACGCTGATTGATGTAGCGATAAGCGATCATCATGCTGGAGACAAAGGACGAGATAAGTCTGCGAAGACTACGGTGGGATCATATCATGCAAGACATTCTTGTTTGGTCCCACAACGAAAATTTCAAACACTATATTCGAAATTATTAGCTGATTCGCAATGATAGCCTCAACTGTTTGGAAGTTGCGTTCGATGCCGATCTTCGAAGATTGAGTGATCTGATCGGTCTCGCCTTCTCCTCCACTATCTCATGAAGGGGATGAACGAGCGAGAGAGTAAAGGCATCTAAAGGCATTACGGAGATAAGATGTTTATTCACGCGAGGCTGATGTGTGCCAATCAACACTTATCAAGACAGCTATAAGAACCGGGAACGAGGACGAAAGTGGACGCGGTCGTGTGGGTCACTTTGAAGGAACAGCTACCTTATCCTCCCTTGGCAAGTCTTTCTGCAGTGCATGTAGAAAGCTTATTCTTCTCGAAATATTCCATAACTATAGTCGTTTACTTATGTGTGTATTGGGTGGCTTGTTATATTTCAGAAGGAATAACTTAAGAGTCGTGAGCGGTACTCCATTGCGAAGCATGCGCCTTGTCCTCTTCCTGGTTCTTCTTGCATCTCTTACCGGCGCAATCTCCATTCGGTTTCTGCGCAATTCCTGTGATGATCTGCAAAAGGTGAATCATACTGTGCACAAAAATCGTAATGACGGACGGGCAGAATTTTGAGCACTGAAAAGAATTTTGTGCGTTGGAACGATATCAGTACAGTATCCTTTCGAGATGAAAAAGCGCTTCCTGCCATTCACCACTGTAGCAGAGAGCCAATGGAAGCACTACCCTTCGCGAAAGGTAAGACGATTTCCTGTTTGAAGTTTATTTAGATACGTCTGTTTCAAGCAATTAATTATAATTCGTATAACAGACCTACATACCCCACAGCATTCCATGTGTCATAATAGCGAATAGCGGTTATCACGCATAGGATCGGATCCTGTAGGCGAACCAGTGAACGAAAAAGTATGAATTTAAAAACATAAGTTCGCTACTATGAATTCAACAAGTCCTGATAATTTGGCGTTGATTGGTTTAGCTGTTCTTGAGAAAATTCAAACATAGTTGTCATTTCGCTATTAGACACATTCTTCACCGGGTGGAATGCTGTGACCCACATATAATAAATAAAAACAAATTAAAAGAGGAATGTCTGTAGATTGTGACGAATAGAGCGTGTGTATCTAGAAGCGGAAATATTGTCTAGTCGAAATAGATAGACGTATATTTTTAAATTATATTTTAGCTGTTCGATTCGCGATCACTCAATCGTAGCTGGCGGTACATCACGGAACTGCGAGTTCAAGGTCTCTCCGTATCGGTAGGATTTCGAAAATGGGACGAAAAACCGGATGTTTATTTTTACAGTTGCAAGCTCTCATTCGGGCCCTTCGCCAGAAAGGATGTCGGGTCGTGTTTTGGGGCGATTCGGTTAGTTCTCGAGCACATAATAAATGCATATATGAAATAGATGCTGGAACGATAGAAGTATGGAAAACATAGCGAAAGACCAGAGTTCAGATTCGAGAGCTAGTGCGAGGCAATAACCCGATGAGTTTTGAAGCTACGACGTCTTGTTCGCAGAGGAAGTTCAGAGAAGTGTGCGCCAGTCTGTACGGAAGGTAAGTTCTCTGAACAAGATAACCCGTTGTGCTGCGAATAGTGAGAATGCGCTCTCACAGGGCAATCGCAAGTACTGAAATGTGTGGGCTATTCTATCCATCTGACAATTGTCATGAATCCTAAATCTCACGAGCAGTCGCCAAGGCAAAAGAGGAGAGTCGCAGATCAGAGAAAGGGGGATGGAGAGAATAAGGGATCGGCCTACCGGGAACCCGTTTTTGTAGCAGCGCTCTTACCCCACGCGCATATCCCTATCCTACTCTCTGACGTACAAGCGTTCGTGGTGTAATGGTCAGCATGGATGCCTTCCAAGCATTCGACGGGGGTTCGATTCCCCCCGAACGCATAAAGCTTTTGCTAATTTAATGTGCATGGCTAACTTTTCTCTTCCATAAGAAAATATTGTCGTACTCGTTGAAGGAGAGTATTTTCAGCGATAACTGCGAGGCGCAAGGACAGAAGACAATCGTTGGAAAGAAGGAACTCTCCGACGACGCTTTGGAGCCCATAGTAATGGCCCACTACAGTCAGAGATACGCAGTGCGTGCACTATTTAACTTAACTCGCGCAAATGCTCGCGCTTTCAAAACTGAAGTTACTCTCTAGACATGAGCTTTGTACCTAAGTCAGTATCGGTTCAGGCCTTTGCCAGCAAGTGGGACTTCATGCCGAATACGCTAGCCCTAACGGAGAAGGGGAAACGGGAGGTTTGAACTTGTCCTTTTATAGCCTCCGCCAGATAAATGGTTGTTTCATGTCGATTAGTTCCTTATTTCTTTTTACATAATTCTCCTCCTTACAGGATGACGTATTCCTCGTCGATCTGTCCGGTTCCGGGGTTGCTGAAATGTGCGAGGAACGAACGAAGAGAGAAAGGTAGAAATAGAATTGCGCTATTTTTATTGCTATTATTATAGCATAAATTGCAGTTCGACTAGGTTCAACGACGTGTCGCAGTTCCTTCGGTTGTGGAAGCTTCGCTCGCACGACTACGAACTGCTGGATCGAAGGCAGATTGACGACGTAGTCAACGGACTGGCAGACAACTTCCACGCTGACGCCTTCAAGTGAGAACGCACATTCATGAGCATTCTCAATGCGACTGCTCAAGCAAATGAGCCTTTAGCTATTAGACACTCCGAGCCAAGATACGAGGTCAAATAATCCATTGCAGGGAGTACGTTTGCACAATGGTTTATGGAGGAGTGTGGTTTCCGTCGCTCGAAGGGTGAGTCACACGATATTTGCCGCATCACGCACATATAGATAGATGGGCCTGCCGCGCGATGCCATGAATCCCTCTCGGCGACCGGTCACCGACTTTCAAACAGCTATGAATTATTCATGAAGAAAAAGAGCAATGAATATAAAATTTTTCAGAGAGCCAGCTGAGCATGGAACCCACGTCTCCTGCAAGTTTGATTTCGATATCTTAAGAAATAATTGAACTATAAGCGTCTATTTGAAAGTTGGTGACCTACTTTCGGGGGAGATTAGTCGCGCGGCTGTTGGCATAGCGAAGCGATTAGAAAATTCAAACTTGACTAAGCCGTTTATTTGTTATTTTATCTTAAAACATACCGTTCATTCTTCTTACCCCTTTTTCTGCCCACCTCTTTTATCCGATCGTCGCAGTCATTCCGTACTCGTTCAGTATGTGTGCGCCGGGTGACAACGCGCAGATTGCCCGCGTCTACGTCGCCTCTTTCATCGAGGCGATGGAGAAGGATTTCAAGGTCAGCTTGCTAGATATAGAAACTTCAAAATTATGCGAAAAAGCCTGTTTCATAATGAGAATGTCCAAATGCGATTATCAATCGAAAACGGTTCAGATAGCTGATCGAGGGACCTTCTACCGTGAAGAGATTGAGGAATCGGCAAAGCTTATGTTGGAGAAGATTCGAGAGTCGCAGGCGCTTGATTATTAACAGAAACTGTATTATTTCTGTACTTCAAGAACCTTCAAGCTTATGTATTTAGAGCCTTGTGCATATTATAGTATGACTCTAGCCATCAAATCTTATCGAATGCCTGCATGATAGGAAGATAAGGCCTTAACCTGGTAACTCTTGCCAACATTGATTGATGCTGTGCATTCCTTGTTCACAAATCGGCTAGTCCGCTGTAGTATGGATAGAGTTGTACAGCATATTGAAGGGGCAATCGGATAAACTGTGATATTTGTTAATTTTGCGTGTTAATGTTTTGTGCAGCAAAACCGCACTTACCCTCCCACTGTCATCCCTCAAGATGAAGGAGGGGTGAAGCGTATTTTGAGACACAACTCCGTGCCCTTACCGTCCGCCATCCATGTTGCAGATGAGCATGTTGCAGATTCATGAATTTTGACCATATGCTATAAAAGAATAACATGCATCTCATTATAATACTGTGTCCCGTTTCTGATGTATAATACAACCAGCCGGGCTACGCGCCGCTTCGCGGCGCTTCGCGGCGCTTCGCCCGACTGGCGCGTCCTAAACGCAGCAGTTTTCTCTGTGTTCTAGAGTGAACAGCTTCAAATGAATGTCTATTTCTTTGGCCTAGTTTCAGCGTATAGATTGATATCCTTCACGCTTTTCATGTAGGCTCTAGATGTACATTTCTACGCTGGAATTTTCAAAAGTTTTCTATTTATTCCACCACACCATGAAACTTTCTAGAAGGCTCTCTTCCTTACTCATAACCGTTACATAGCAATACCTAGAAAATACATTTAGCAACGTTCTAAAATCCATTCCTGAATTAGAAGCTTCCTTTCCCTACATTCTTCACCACAAACTCGATATCTAACTTCCTTACTTACGTTACGCTTTATCATTATCGAACATTAGTTTCTGTTTCCCTCATTTAGTTTACAGCCAAAAGTTGAGCATTTACACTGTGCGAAATTACAGCGTAAGCAGCATAGCTGGTGGAATTCGAAATTTGCCGCCGCCAGTTAGGGTAAATTTTACCTCGTAAGGCGTAAACTGAGATAATTATGCCAAGATGAAAAGTTTTGTTCCCCTTTAGCTATACATTCCTCAAAAAATTCCTTATTCAATACACTGACCGAACATTCCCTAGCGTATGGCGCCGCTGTGAATTTACCCTAGCGGGCTAGGCATTCCCCAAAATAGTAGAGAGAGGCGGAAGGAATTTTCACGTTTGTGCCGTATGGTGGGGAAAGTCTTCCCTAGCGGGATAGCGTATTTTTGAACAGTGCAGGTGCAAATTGTAGGGGAATATTCCCTAGAAATTTCACTTATTGTTAGCGGACCAAGCTCTTAATCCTTACCGCGAGCTTGAGCCACTTGTTCTATCCAAATTTTCATCTTGACCGCATTTTGGTATCTCCCTCCTATATATGGATTACATAGTTTACATTGTAAACTATGTAATCCATATTAGACATCGCATATCCATATCGCGACGGGGACAGAGAACATTTCATTCTCTCTGTCCCCGTCGCGAGTGGTCGGGTCTCCCAGTCGTCTCTCAATCAAGAGCCCCCCCCGCATGTTCAATCACGGACAGAAGAATTGATCCTTCTCCATAACGAATTGGCGCTCGGGAGAAGTATGCGCCAAACGAGGATCAAGAGGACTACTCAAGATCTCTCGGCACCTCGGACTGAGTGAGTTGTTT
>LS901633.1:30015-63196 GCA_900490955.1 Micoletzkya japonica | reverse complement strand
TGGCAATGCCTGATCTCCACCGCTCTCACATCTACACACCTTCGCCTCTTCCCTTGCTCTTCCCTTCCTGCTCCACGCAGAGCGAGAGCGAACAGGCATTGCCAGGGGTTATTTAGATAGACGCTGTAGACTACAAACTACCCCGCGAGATATACCGTATCTCGCACATTCAGATGGGCGTACTGAGCCCTAGAGGGTCTTTTGGAATCGGAATTTTTGCTCATCTTGTTGTCTAGCCCATACCACAATGTTTCCAAAGGATAACTCAACAACGATTTTTTTCGTGGGACAGTTCCTTTAATAATTCTAGACCCCGTCTAGAATTATTATTATTAGAAGACCATACAACTCTCTGAACGATATTTAATACATTTGCCCTGCTTTTATCAATTCAAATAACGCTTGAAATACGCAAAAAAGCAGGCGCAAGTGGTCGCGCAGCGTCAGCTTCCTTTATGTACCAACCCCGCAAGCCTGTTCGTGGTGTCGGTTTAGCTCAGTTGGTAGTGATGCAGGAGTTTTTGCAGATTTGGAAAACTCCTATTTGAGTGTTCTTTGAACAGGTGCACACACGGACGCTTTGCGAATTATATAATAATATTGATATCTTGAAGATAGCAAAAAACATAGTACTTCCTGCATAGATGTTTGACTGTCCAGCAACATTGAAGCATGCTCATTCATTCGTCAACTCACTCAATCAGTTCATTCATTCGCCTCCTCTGCCCTAGTGGCGAACGGTCTTTCCTGCATTTCCTCCGTCCATGGCGTCTCGCACCGAACGAAGACGGGCCAAGACGAGGCAACGAAGACAGATGTGAATTACAGTAATAAGCTTACGAACTAATTGCACAATATTAGCATTTGAGTAAATTGTAATATTGCATTTATTTAGGCTAACTCGCAATCACAAAGACGACTTTCCGGGAATGAAACTGAATCTGGAATCTGAGAGAGATGTCGCGCCGGAGGAGAGTAGCGAAAGGTACTTTTATATTTATTCCTTAAATTCGATCACTGATTAAATACATTATTTAACAAAAAAATTAATGCATCCCTTTAGCTGGCTTAACGAATACGTTGGGCTGCGCAAGGAAAAGAAGAAAAATCGAATTCGGAAAGTGTAAGAAATTTGTCAATTTATTTTACTTCTTCTTATTGTTCATTGATACAAGTTTGATGAAGAAGAAATTACCGCAATTTCAGTCGCGTGAGCCCCGCATCAAGCGTCAGATCGATTGTTGCTTCCGTTTATTGCCTACCACCCGAGGCCAATGCTCCAGTTGATGTGGATAATGAGTCAACTACGCTATTCTCATTATCCACATCAGTACTGTGCTTATTCGCTACGTTTTTTTCAAGATAAAGTTTTCTTCGACAGCACTTTGAAAGCTAATCGGTGTGAGGTCTTTGTGAAGTCGAGTCGAAGTACTTAGAGGAGTGGATCTGAGGGGGGGGGGAAAGCTTATTTAGTTGCGCTCGAACCATCGCCTACAGTGAGTATTCTGATGATGGGAACTACATGGGTCGGAGGTGAGTGGAGCATACGATCAGATCAAAGAGTAAAGATGAAAATGTAAGTTTAAAAGGGCCCCTCCAGGCAATATCTATCATATGCATTTTTTGATATCATTGAATAGCTCTCAATGTTCTGAGTCCCATCCTCTCTCCTTTTTAGTTGAAACTTTTCCGTTCGCGAGAAAAAGCTGTGCAATGATTTTTCTCGCTGTCTGCGTCTCTTCATTCCTCTCTTGTCTCTCGCAATCAATCAACCGCTCTTAAAGGGACCCTCCAACCATCTCACTCATTTCAAGAGATAACCAATTAACGTGCGGTTGCTTGATTGTGAGAGACAAGAGAGAAATGAAGAGACGCAGACAGCGAGAGAAATCTTTGCACAGCTTTTTCTCAGCAACGGCGAAGTTTCAACTAAAAAGGAGAGAGGATGAGATTCAGGACATTGAAGGCTATCCAATGATGTCAAAAAATGCATATGCTAGATATTGCCTGGAGGGGCCCTTTAATTGGTTATCTCTAGGAATGAACGAGATGGTTGGAGGGACCCTTTAAGGCGCATCAACTACGACAGTCTCTTCAATTTCCTCAGCAGCGCAACAGCAGTCATTCGTCATCTCCTTGTCTGGTTCTACATTATTGTCGAGAAGATCATTAACACTCCGGCATGACCGCGTGTGAATCTGAATTTTCGCGTTTAATCATCCGCTGATTCTGACAATTGAACGGTTCTTTCTCGGAGTTGCGAGTTCTGTTCGGGCATTGGATGATTTGACTCAGGTGAAGACAGAAGAAGACAGTTGGGATCCGTTCGGGATAATCGATATATTTTTAGTTTACTTTCGGGACCCCTAATCATACAAACCCTACCGTATCCCTCCCCAGTGACTCAAACCATACCGTATCCCTCCCCAGTGACTCAAACCCTACCGTATCCCTCCCCAGTGGCTCAAACCATACCGTATCCCTCCCCAGTGACTCAAACCCTACCGTATCCTTCCCGAGTGACTCAAATCCTACCGTATCCCTCCCCAGTGACTCAAACCCTACCGTATCCCTCCCCAGTGACTCAAACCCTATCGTATCCCTCCCCAGTCACTCAAATCCTACAGTATCCCTTTCAGGCCAGTTACTGTGATCTCGCCGAACGATGGTGTTCTTTGTACGAAGTTCTCTGTGCCCATCGTTGTTCCTACGGTCAACTCGCAGCGGAAAGAGTACGTGCGTGGCGCAATTGACCGCGACGCGACCGCAACGCGCCAAATGAACCTACCTCTCGGAACATCGGTGGAACAAAAAATAATAAAGGCACTTTATTGCGTCTCAAATTCTTCATCCACATCTGTTGCCCATTCAAACAGACAAGTCTTTCATCACCTTTCATATTGCTTGCATCTGCACCTTTTCAAATACATATTTATCATTGAGTTTGGGAAACAGCTTCAAAGGCATGAGTACGCATCACATATGTGCATGAAACTGTGAAAAGTTGAGAATCATTCAACTTTATCTACCCATTATTGACGGGCATGTTTCTGGTTTACATGTGCATTTCTGACGTTCCACATCTTGTGCAATACTTGCTTGAAACATACCCTTAACGAGCAGTCCTGCGGCTACAATCCCTAGAACAGACGCTGCATTAGGCTAACTCAATAACAAGAAGTCAGAGAACTTTAAGGTATTAATAGCTTCTGTTCAAAGGAGTCTGACCAAAATAGCGACCTTACGCAGTCGCGAGAAGGCAAAACATACACACACACTTTGAGCACGGGTTCTCAAAATAAAATTCTCTCGTGGCAAAATAGAAGATGGGCAACGCAAATATATATGCAAAATGTATGACAACGAAGGGGAAAGTTCTGGAAAGGGTAGGCGAATTGGTGGAGATTTGAAGAACGACTCCGAAACCAATGAACTGACTACACGCAAGAAACAAGAATACGCCGGAGTCTTTCTCACTTCGCGAAAGCTTATTATGAGTGTGGTTATCGGTGATGGGGGTATGGTAGGTTAGGACCGCTCTACCGTAGTCATCTACAGTATCCTGGAGATGGTACGGTAGCCTAGAAAGGCTGGTCGTTCATGAAGGCGTCGATGATGCGATTCGGATCGAAGACGCTCGTTTGCGACGACGACATGTGCTTCGTTCTGAAAGTACTCTTTCTTTCTATTTATAACTCGCTGATTGCGAGATACGAAATGATCTACTGACGTGACTTTTCATTGTACTGTATGGTTGGGGAAATGTCCCGTCAGTCGTTTTTTCATTCCTATTCTCTACGTGAGAGCGAAGCGGTATGCAGAGAGTTCGGACAAAGTACAAATTAGGTTACAGAGGGAACGTATTCATCAATGACACAACTCATCGTGACTCACAAGTATCCACTGCCGTGCTTCCTCCCGATCTCCTCCATCCTCTTCTGTCGCTTCGCATCGAAATCGAGCGAGACGTTCTTCGTGAATCTGCCACTATTCGGGACGGAGATGGACGGACTGTCGTCTCTCTGCAAGGGGTTGTATAAGACAAGCTCAACTATCGATGCACTTCTCGCGATGCGGCCGAGAAAGTTAGAGTTTTGTTCAGTGTACCTGTGAAACGGTTTTCAAAAACTATTTTGTTCTCACATATCTATGTCTAGATATGCGAACGCTTGCGTAATCATTTCGTCATATCGGAATAGGCTGGACGGTCCAATCCAGCACTATGACTACTAGAACATGGGTCCAAGAGGGAAGAGTAAGTTATTGCCAGGCGACCGTTACGATATCTTGCAATGCCCCCTCCCCCCACTCGTCGCCCACCAATCTGTCCTCAGGCCGTATCCGGTAGTCTCTGTGTCTCGGGGTGGTCGTTCCCTGCTCTCCGCATATCGCATCGCACGAACGCGCTAAACGACCAGGCTCCCATCATATCTCGCTCATCTGTTTACCTCTCAGTCTCTCCTACCCTTTACCTCTCAACCTCTACACCCCCACAGTCCACATCATCACCATCATCACAGTCTCCTTTCCTGTTAGTCTGTCCGTCTGTGTGCGTTCGTGTGTTTGTTCACGTGCAAAAGATAGAAGGAGAAGCTCGGAAGGTGACAATCTTTAGAGGTCTTTCGTTCTCACGATGTCAACAGAGTACCGTAATCCATTCGCAGGTTAGCCACCAGTCTCGATGATAACTGTCGAATCGCAAAGTGAGTTAATCTATAACGATCATGAACTTACTGCACGGAGTCGCATCCTGAGTCGTTGTAGTAATGGCCGCACTCCGCGAGCCCTTGTACGCGCGACGCGCCGCGGATCCTAAGCGGATGCCATGCGGATAGATCCGAGGAAAGGGTCAAGAGATCAAAGATCGGGAGATGCTGATTAGTCGTGCGCTTTGCCGTTGATCAGTAAAACCTTTCTTCAGTCAGTTTTGGTCAGGAAGTAGTTTGATAGGATGGCCTACTTACCGGATATGGACGTCTGGCGGGCCGTGACCCCGGACGTGGGCAGGGAGGAGGGCTGGAGGGCGCGGTCGACCGATAGGCGGTTCTCGCTGTCCTCAGTCGACGATCGCGGCACGTGTGGCGAGCCGCGCGACGAGATACTGTAAGGCGACGATTGGGAAACTTCTCAAGTGCCAAAAAGAACCGTGGCCGCACCACGTGTTCTTTTTGGCACTTGAGAAGGATGAACGGAGTGCGCATATTAGATATAAAAAGCATTTCAGCTCCACAGGTCCCTCAAGTATAAGCCGGCTGTGATTTTTCGTGCTGCTTACGTCAAAACTCTCACTCTCTTTCTCACAGTCGCTATCTTCGTTTGTTAGCACAAAACAATCGAGAAAGCGCGCACTTTACTGAACAATATGCGCACTCTTTCTCTCTCGGGAAGTCAGCAAGATACAGTGTATGCATGTTTCTTTGAACTTCCTCCTACACTTGAGTGATATTTTTGGCTCGGGCTTGACGTATGCTTCAAAACTTGGATAAAAGCTCCAGAATAGCCGCACTAAGCGATTCTCTAGTCCCAATCTACTCCATCCAGAGGAATTAATCTATCAAGCCTTTGACCACCACGGGAATCCTACAATCGCAGGTCAGAGATCAGTTGCAGAGTCGGAGTGTTGACACAGGAATCTCACCTCTTGACCCATCCTACAGTAACCCGGGCGTTCCCCGGTACCTCAAGTGTTATTGTGCAGAGACACGCGTGGGAAGGGAGCAGATCAGACGACTATCAGTTTGAGTTCACGAGACAAAACACGACCTATGGGAATAACCAGAGACCCTCAGAACTTTTACTGGCTACTTTCTGGTTGTAAAAGCGCATAGATGACGTCATGTCCAGACTAAACCCTTTCCTTCCCTGGAAGTAGCAACTATCCAGAGAAGAGTCCCCCATGGTCCGCCTGCACTTCTCTTCCATTCATCTGTCGGTCATCCATTCGCCGAATAGATGGACTAAGGGATACGTCAGACCATTTCAACGATGCGCAAAATAGACGAGACCGGGGGGAGCCCATTACGATGTGAGGATGAGTGTAGGAGATTGTCTGTGCTTAGGCGTTTATTGCCCTGAGGGCTCCCCATCCCCCCCCCATTCCCCTCCTGTCACTCCCCTCTAAGTGACCTTGCAACAAACAGCCCGCATCTGACGCACGTTTGCAGTGACGTCGTGTAGAGGGATTGCTTCCCTTTCGCATACGTTTCAACGCATATAAGCTAAGATACGGTATAACACTCTATTTGCAAGCCTTCTGAAAGGCCAAATCCCAAAGCACATGTTCGTGCAGAGAAGAAAGAAACGCGGAAAAGTCGCCAATCCCCTGCAATCTTTTCGCGACCGTCGAGGAAATCTCCGTGTGAGTCGGTTCGAAAGTTCCCCTGTGTCAAAGTGCTTTTTTTGTCTTACGAGAACTCTCGCTCGGATAATCGTCCCTCCGGCCATTAGCAACTCTTAGCGTCGAAGGCAGTTGTCGTTTTAAGCACCCCCTTACCCGGAACCGCATTCCGAAGCTAAACGCGCCGGGGAACCGCTTGGGAACTTCCGTTTTCGGCCCCTCAAGTCCGGAGATTAGACAGAGTTCTGCGAACTCCTATCCCTGTAGCGCACTGTCTCTGATAATGGGCGCAGCACTATCTATGAAGCATAATTATCAAGCGAACTCTCAAGCCGAACTTTTCCCCTCTATTTCCCCTCCATTCGAGATTACCTAGTCTTGGGTGTTCGAAACGCAGTCACTGCGTCAGCAGATTTCGCACAACATGACTAGCAATAAATGCATTCGACCGGGGGTCTTTTCAAAGAGTTCGGGCTCGCGAGTTTTCTGTGTAAGACGTGCGCATCTGGCTTTCGACGGAGGAGAATAGGAGGAGGAGGCAAATGTGATTTCACGTGCTTTTCCCCTCTAGCAAGAGCTTAACGGGGGCGGATTGAAGAGCAGGGTCTGAGAGGGGGACCCTCGTGAGGAGTGGAAATCATCCAGAGGCGGAACGAAATCTAAGCTTCTCCCCCTCCCCATAAGCTTAAATGGCACTCATCTTGAGAGCGAGGGTGGCTGGAGAGTATGTAATGGGATAGTCACGAGACTTCCACGGAAAGCAGCAGGTGGTAGTGGCCAAGTTTGAGGGTATCACAGCATTCCGCCCGGTAAAGAATGTGTCTAATAACGAATTGACCACCATTTTTGAATTTTCTCAAGAGTGGCTAAACCGATTTACTCCAAATTTTCGGAGGCGTTAGAATTCATAGAGATGAACTTAAGTTTTTAAATTCATAATTTTTCGTTCACTGGTTCGCTTACAGGATCGGATCCTAACCGCTATTCGCTATTTGAACGCTTGGAATGCTGTGGTATTGTCGGTCCTCGTATTCAAATTGTCGTTCCGCACATTCTTGATTGGACTTGCGATATTTAGCATAAGTGCACAGCCAAAAGTGCAAATAACCAACGGAAGGCGGAATCATTAACGTCGACACGCAAATTTGAATGCGAAGATCGACAATAAACTACTTGCCGAGCAAAATGATTCCATATTGTTAGTTACCCTTTTCCTATTCACGGCAGTCCCACATGTGGGAGACTAGTATGAGGCTTTAGACAAAGCAGCAATGGTACCGGAAGAGATTTGTGGTAGACCTATCTATTTTGCTTATTGAAGTGGGGCCGAGCTATGCTAGACTAGAAGATTAGAGGAGGTTCGTTCCGCGGCTTCGAAGCCATGTGCCTGTTCAACGTGCAGCCACACGCTATCCATTAGCCATGCGCTCGGACAGAAATCAGCCCCTCGCGAACCCCCTCAGAATGGCCAATCACGGTGTACGGTAGGCTACGCAACTGAGATCACGGGATTACGGTAATCCGCCGGAAGCCTACTTGTTTTATCGCAGTAAAGGACGGAGATTAGGGAGCGGACGGCGCGCGAGAAATAACAGTGCATCAGAAGACGTTGAGGTTGAAGCATTTGCTAGCCTCGCCTTTACGAATAAGCGTACAGACGCTGACATACAACAGAGCGCGAGAGATTCGGAGTAGGTAAAATAAATGTAAATTTTGCAAACCTCGCTTGCTCGCCATTACAACTTGATGAAGCGGAATCAACGGATGACTGACCGACTGAAATTGCATTCGTCATAATTCTGTAAGAAATTAAGAGCTTCATATACATCCTCTCTGTAAATTGAATTCGCTTTGAAGAGTATTCAGGATTAGCTACTCACCTCCATCCAACCCCGGCGACTGCCTCCTCGTCTTCCTCAGCTCCCCGTAGTAGCCATCACGCACCGCCGAGAACATCACCCCGACGAGGATCGTCCAGGACTGAAGCCGGGATTTAGACTCCGCGTTCCGGGAATTCCCCGGGCCCCCTGCATTTCCCGGCTCTTCGGTACCTTGAAGGTGTTGGTGGGCGACGCCGCCGTGACCTGGCCCCCGATGAAGACGCACTCGGTGGCTATCGAATCGGCGATGGCCGCGAAGAAGTCCGGCTTGTGGCCTACGACTCTCAAAAGGCAGAAAGGAGCACACCATCTCATGGTTACGGTAATGATCAACCCAGTTTAGTAATACAAAGAAAGGCTTACCTTAACGGCACCTGTGCACGGCCGTACGAGCGAGCGAGCCGCTTGAGCTGCAATTTTGCACGAGTTACTGTAATCCGGACTGAAACCCGGTTCCGGAACCGGCCCTCAATCCACTTTGTTTCCGCCACGGCTCAGCAGAGCTTTCAGTCGGATTGTTTTCACACTATCTATATGGCCTTGCGAAACGCACGGTCTGGGGCAATTTTTCATGGCAGTAGCTAGCCAAGCTTTCACAAGCCTTTTCCCTCCCCTCCACGGAGATCATTACATTACTCACGCTCCGTCTACTGTTGTCTCTCTACTGGCACGTACTTCTCGGTACGCCAAGTTCAGCTTTATAAGTAACTCGATGATTCGGTTATAACCCCCTTCCTTTTCTAATATTATTCATTTACACTCTCTTCACACCGGCTCGCTTTCTCGTCAGAAGTAGGAATGGGACGATTGACGGAACATTTTCTCCAACCATAATGCTTACCCCCTCCTCGTCGTCCAATAGTCCAATGGCTGCCTCAAGGAACGTCTGCAGATCGTCTCTGAGGGCCTGCTTACCCTCTGGGCCCAACGCCTCCAGGAATTCACGGAAATCTGCAAAATCTACTTTCTTTAAAATAATCCATATATTTCATTATCGCTTTCGCTGGCTATCTATCATCATAAATGCTGCTTGGTTTCGAGCCCCAACCAAGGGTTCAAGAATGCCATCTAATGCAATCCTCCAAGACTTTGCATAGCAATGCAGACTATGTGGGATGCATAGTGATGAAGGTACGTAGTAAGGTTGTTCTTGCATGGAATAGCTCTCTGGATCTTGCAAAAGCCTACCAGAGATCAGCCCCTATCATGCATGATACCCCTCCGATGGGCTTCGGACAAAATATTTGCCGTGCGGCTGTTTCCGCAGTAAAAAGGCGACTCCGCTCAAGCAGGAGAAACACAATACCAACAAGAGATCAGCTATCAAAGATCAAAGATAAAAGACAAAAGATTAAAGACCAAAGGCCAAAGATCAAAGACCAACTGACCACTCCTCTGCTGGCCGCACCGATGCAGGATGCGGGCGGGCAGGTCGCCGGTCGCTTGCGAGTAGCACTCGTTGATCAGCACTCTCAAACGGGAACAATGTCCTATCTATTTTATTCTTTTATAATATTCGTTTTATATTGTTTTATTTGTATTATATTCTATTGTAAGTGTTATGTTTTGTAGTTTTATAAAGAATGATTAATTTTTTTTCAATCAAAGATTGAAGAAAAGCGATCGCCAGAGAAAAGGCAGGGGTTAAATGCCAGCCGTGAAACGTAGCCCGTACCGATAGTAGGGATTGAAGAGGGCCTTCTTCGCCTTGGGGCATTCCTCATCCGAGAACTCCGAGTCGCTCACAACGCCCGCCGACTCCGACCGCGATATCTTCCCGATTTTCTGGCCCATATCTGAGCGATTACGGTAGGGTTACGGTAGTACAACATTTTTGAAATCACTATATGTTATCGTTTCATGCCTGCGCATGTAGATAAATTATTATTATTAGTACACGGGGGAGCCAGCGGTACGATAGAGAATAATGACGAAATCAGCGTAAAGGTATACGGTAGGTTCAGAAAGTGAGAACATAGATCGGGTGCATGGGAGGTGTCGCGAAACAGAATGGAGTTGCTGGAGCGGAGTGAGGGCGAGAGGGAGTAAGGAGGGGGAGGGGACGGAGTTAAAGAGGGGGAGGGACTTAGACTAGGCTACTGCAGAGCAAGGCGCGATACTGAGGACAGGGGAGGATGTGAGATTACATTAGGAACGTCGAGGAAGAAGAAGAAGGGGAGATGTTGAGGGACACGAAGAGTTAAGTAGGGGGGAGGGGGTGGGGTGACAGGGGGATGTGGGTGAAATAGGGGAGGAGCTAAGGCAGAGGGAGGAATGCAAGATCTCACTTGCACAACATTATCTACTAGGCGTAATTAGTAGGGAGAATCCCTATATTAGAGGAGGCAGCAAGTTGGATGAAGTATAGAGATAAGCATAAAGGAGAAAGGTATTCTGTTGAGGCATACTGAACAAGTACGGGAGGAAAGTCTACGGAGATAATGGGTTAGGGAAGTGAAGTCATCGTTGCACGAGGTAATTGCAATGTGGTGACATTCAAGAGAAAGAGATGCAACACAGGCGCTGGGTCCATGTATATAGTAAGCCCGCCGGAAACGTTCAGTAGTTGGTGAAGGGAAAGCGGAATGAGAGGGAGGAAATGTTGAGAGGGAGGGACCGGAAAAGGGGAGTATTCGTGTGAATGATGTGAGACATGAGTGGGTAATCGGGTTGGATTGGGCTTCAACGATCGGTTATATCGCGGGGTCTAGCAAAGCTTAGCTGATAGGCGATTTGGCGATAATGGTTAGCATTCCTATGCACTCCATGCGAGTGCTTGGGTGGCTTTATCTTTTAGCACATTTCAAGTCCAAAGGCCTTAAAATCGCAGCGAACGGGAAACAATATTGCGTAGGAGGGGCAGATTGGCCAAGCCAAGTCTCAGCAGTTCTCAAATGTTCTTTGTCTTCTCTCTCCCTCTCTCGTGACTTTATAAACCAATTAGGAGCTTCATCGAGGGGAACGAAGTAGTGAGAAGCGAAGAGGAGAGGCATAAACAAGGCCTATTATGGACATTAGCAGAGAAGATTCTTGTGTGTCTGAAGAAGCGTAAGAGGCATAGAAAAATGATCTCGTAAATCGTGCTGAGACCTCGATAGACCTATTGTCAAGGGGAATTAGAGAGATTCAGACGATAAATACTGATAGCGAGCTTAGTTTTCAGTACCATTCACTTATCTAGAGGGGCGCAGTCTTATGGAAAACGGGAACTGCCTATGCCAAGTATGCGCAAACGTCTCCAGAAAAAAATCCCTACAGTCTAGGCGCTCTCTGACAACGAATCCTATTGAAGAAGCAGTGCAAATCCACGTTTATTGCTCCCAATATGACTAGATATTCAATGGGAAATAGCATAGGACGGGCTGGAAGTGACAGCAGCAACTAACAAGAGCAGGTTGCAGTAGCTCATTGACAGAAAGGGGTTCGGAAGGGGAGGGGAAAGCGAAAGAGAGATGTTCTCTTGTGAAAGTGCTGTGCTAACAGCTGTGCTAACAACACGATAATACAGCCACACGGTCTGTCTATCTGCTACGCCCCCCACCCCCTATTCTCTCGTCTTCCGGAAAGTTCCCGTACTATTGCAGAAGTGGTTGTACTATACAGGACATGAAGTTTGGTGATTTCTACTATCTGTCAGTAATACGTCCTCTATGGCGTTATCCATCGCACGTACAACGCGGAAATACGGGGACGGGGGCAGATGTTTTGTCGTCTACGTGAGGACCATTGTAGACTACGGTCGTGTCGAAAGAGAGCTGGTACAGACTCATGACTCACACCCAAGCATACGGTAGGTAGCTACACTTCTCCGATGTTGACGAAACGTTGAGCAAGCGAGTGCCGGAAGAAGTTTTGGCCCTAATATTTTTAGCTTAGTATTTAGAGCCTTTCACAGCATTCCAAGCATTCTAATAGCGAATGGCAGTTTCCGCGCATAGGACCCGATCCTGTGGGCGAACCAGTGAACGAAAAATTCTGAATTTGAAAACGTAAGTTCGTAACTATGGATTCTAAACCTTCCGAAAATTATATTTGTTTGCATATATTAGTTTAGTCAGTCTTGAGAAAATTCAAGCATGGTGGTCAATTCGCTATTAGATACATTTTTCACCGCGCGGAATGCTGTGCTTTTGCAGGGACAAAAGTACAGGAACAGAGGAATTCCATTATATAGCTGCAAATTGACGCCTACGAGGTCTATTCGCAAAACTTCCGCCCGGTCGCATTCCAGTCATTTCCTTGTCCAGGTGTTATATGTAGTGAGGACATAGCTAGGCGACCGTGAAACATACACCAAGCGGCTTTAGGGCAGCTCTAGCCGCTCTATCCAACTAGAATGAAGGGGGTGTCGGGGCGCATTGAGGGGGGACATTGTGAGCGTGAACGATGGAGCGATGAGGAAGTGTTCGAATTGAAGAAACGGACGGGGAATAGGAGACCAAAGGGCAGCGAAATAAGCGACTGAGGGCCGATAATGATGGTACCAAGCTGTCGTTTATGTGAGAATTCCGGCGCGATGACGAAATGAACACAGAAGCCATCCTTTCGTTATGTAATGTACAACAGATGGCACGATATTTGAACGAAACTTTAGAGGGCTCTCTTTGCGAAGGCTTAGTTCTTGAACTTTGCCTGAAACATAAACCAGCCGAGTTCCGGAGGGGCGCATTAGTGAGGGTGGGGATAGGGTGATCGCTCAGGATGCATTTCCCGTTTCATCCAGATGGATTACAGGCATCTGAGCTCTTTTCTAAGTCAGGAGAATAATCTCTCGCTAGTCGGTGTGAGGACTGGAGTCCTCTCGGCTTGCGAAGAACACTTGGGATGAGGAGGGATGAGAGGGAGAGGGAGCGAGAGAGATGGCTAGACGATTAATGCACGCGCTTCATTCATAGCCGTGAATAGGGCCCCGAGGGCAGTTGAAGGACGAAAACAAACTAGCGAAGTAGTGCAATGATACACGTAGAAAATTTCACTCCAGCGCTGTTTTAATTCCGCACTTTTAGCACCACTTGCCGTATTACACATCCTTTCGCTATGCCAAAGCTGCAGTATCAAACGTTCTACAGCATTCACATTACTGTACGATTGTTGGTGCTCTACTCAGCATTACTCTAAACATGTGAATAGCATAGACAGCTCGCAAATCGGATAGGCAGACCAAGTTATGAGGAAGACGGGATGGAACTAATCTTGTAAGGTTAGATGAGGCCGCACGTTTCATCTGGGGAAACATGAGCTTTTAGATAATGCTGAGATTATGCCGAGGGAAGTTTTCACCTTAAACGTGCGGCGATCGCAAAGGCAACTCACATTTTGCTGGACAAAGTCCATAATAGACCCAGGTCCTGGATATTATTCGATCTATGCGCTTTGATCAGAGGAACTACTCTTACTAGACTATCTGTAAGGGGTTCACACATGGAACTAATCTTATTTATAAGGGATTGAGGGGGCGGGCTAGAAAGGGGTGAGGAACAGACATCCGATAGAGAAGAGAAGAGGGGGAAACAACAATGGAACGCGTGATAGACGATGAGATGAGGTGTGTTTAGTACAAGGGGACAGACGGGAATAAACAGGGCATGCGGAACACCACTATAGCCTGGGGCGTCTAGGTCTTTGATATTGTGCTGACCTCAGGGTTGGTCTACCTATTTAGCTAAAACATGACCCTGATAGTCCGAGATCTACCTCTCGAGATCCCCTCGGGGGAATCCCCCTCAGGGTGTGTTTTGAGAGCATTGTTTGTGTGTTTGTGTGCATGTGTGTAAACAGCGCATGATCACGTAGCCCTCAGGGCAAACTGAAGGATGGGGGAGGCCCTTTGCGTAATTGCGTCAACAACGGTGATAGAAAGACGGACGAACAAACGAAATTTAAGACTCGACGACCCGAGATTTAGGCAAGAAGAGGAGGAGGGGAAAGTAAGGAGTTTCGGGAAGAGACTCGCGATGTTTTGTGTGGGGGGCGAGACTGATGCGGGACCCGCACGAGAGGTAATTATGACGTGGACCAATTAGCGACCAGGGACTGTAGGTTAATGGGACAAACCTATTCTATCTACAACAGGATAACGACCCATAGGGTGGTTATCAATCGATCGTGAAACATAACTGTGGATCTACTGTGGATAGATATTGGCAAACCAGGACGGAATAGGTTTTTTTGCTTATTCTGTAAGGAAGTAGGAGTAGTAGGAGTACCTTTCCTCCCCCAATCCATGCTATAATATCTACAGTTAGTCACGCAATCTAAGTTCCACATTTACCACCTGAATGCGGCCTAAATTACGGCTCTGCAGTAATTCCCGGAACGGCTCCGGTTGTTCTATTGGCCGGAAGAGGGCGGAATAAGCGATGCAATGGAATTCGCCCATTCAGACAACAACAGGAAGGGCGTATACTTTTGAATCGACATTTAGGCGGGAAAATATTTGCCAAGTCATAGGTCTTACGCGAGCAGCAATTAGGCTGTAGAATGCACGGATAACCTTTTGACAAGAATACGTAAATAGGAGGGCGTACTTTAGATGACTAGCATGCATCCTTTGGCTACCGGAAGACAGCTACTTGTTCACCCAGATAAACCTTTTAGAAATCTGCGCAACGCAGATGGATAACGTGAATGAACACATTGTCTGTGAGTAGATATATATTTGTGAATGTATAATAGATTAATCGTTTCTGCGCATTCCATATGGGCCTAGATGCCCTTTTAGAAAGTTCAGCAACATATTCACTTCGTCGAGAATATTCCAAATCGTTTAGATGAACCCAGCTCTCTCGCATTAAAGAAGTATAGCGTTCACCGGAAGGAAATGAAACCATGTGGAGTGGAGGCACTACCGGGGGTGAGAAATCAGGCGGCAGACCGGAAGAAATATAGTGGAGAATTTGCGCTTTGGAATAGAGCCGTCGAATCAGGTAGTTTTTATGGTTATCTTTCATGTAGTTCAGCATAAGCAAGACATTGACGGCTTTATGCAATACATGAAACATAACCAAGAAAAGACTTGATTCGACGGCTCTACTTTGGAAACATGATATCATTAAACGTGAATCGTGAACGAAGGGATAGAACACTTCAAGAGATAACTCTCCTTCCTGCGTTCTCCCCGTATTTTGTAGTAGAGTTCGACGCATCTAGACCAAGACTCAAGAGCTTGCCCCTTCCCCTCACCATGCCTTCCCTCGACCAAGAGTCTTGGTGACCTCGCCCCTCTTGATTTACTCTCGATTCCCCCGCAAGACCTTGCCACAGAGGAATGCATATGCGCCCATTAGCTCAAGATGTACATTCACATAGGTCATAAACGAGTAAGCCTTATGGGAGTGATCTGAGGAGGGTGGTTTGTCGGTATGTTTGGTATATTGGAGAGTAACTGGTCAATCTATGGGAAGGGTGAGGTTCGACTCCCCCTTGTTTTCCTTTTTTTTGCATTTTTGCATTTTAGTGTATCGAAATAATACAGGTTCTACATCATTTAGCATTAATCGTACTTCACTTCATTATATGTATTAGCAACGAGCATTGCGAAAACAAAAAAAATAAAAATTTCAATTGACGACAGATTTTTATCCTTTTCAGATGCGAATTTCAAAAGAAACACCGTTGACTTTTTTAAGCAGATGTAAATTCTCGGCTATAACATTCACGAACGCCTCGCCTCCTCACCCAAAGAGTTCTGAACTGAACAGCGCTCTCCTCTGTCTCTCCCCTTCCCCTTCCCCACCCTCTAAATCAAGGGTCTTGTTCCCTCGACCAAGAGTCTTGGTCTGGTCCCCTCCCCATTGCAAGCTCTTGCCGCGCTGGACAAATTCTCACGATCTCTTGACGCAATAAAGGCCAGCGGCAGTAAGGAATCAAGACCTTGACTCTTGATGCGTCGAACTCTATTTTGCAGCAAACACTGTGGACAGGAGTGTGCAGATATTTAAAGAAGCTCACAAGAGTGGGCTATCCCCCCTTCTCAAATACTCTCTCGCCATACCGCCCTTGCAAACCACTGACAATCTAAGCTTCGCGGGTCAGAGTCCAACCTGTCCATGTATCCCTTTCCCTCCGCTTGAGAGTAGATAGACACTGTCAAAAACACGGATTGGATTGCACACGGTAGTTCGGAGAACAGCTATCTTGCAAATAACAATGAAATACACGGAGCAGATAACACTGTAAGAAGCGGAGATAATAGACACTTAATTCTCCTATTCAGCCCCTTCTTCACTACTTCTAACCTATTTCTGATAAGTAGGTGATTGCATTGTTGTTCGTTAAATATGTATAAGTATGAAAAGACCGAAAGACGTGCTTTAGAGTAGAGATTACTACGGATAATGGACACCTGTCAGGCAGTGGTAATTGCCCCGAAATCACGCGCTATCTATCTTTCGCACTTTCTTCACGAGCACCTTCACAACAGCTACCTAGACAATATGTCACGTTCAATCAGCCTCTCGCTATGCTGTTAGAATAACTCCAGACATCAGGAAAACCCCGGCCGTGCGGAAGGGGACAGTTGTGTTATTCCACTCGAACAAGGGTCCGATGGGCGGTCACGGGATTACAAGCACGGCTCAATTTTTTTTGCAAGGGGGTTTGAGAGATTTTCCTCGGCATATAAATGTGAATGAATTAAGTCTGGATTAACTATTGCTTACCCTTTTGAGATGGAAATATTTGAAATGGTTGAAAAGTAAGACTCGATCGGGGTGCAATTTGTACAAAACCACAAAGCACATGGTGCTGTGGACAAGTGAGTGCTCCGTTGCAAAACACATGTAGCCCGTCTTGCTCCCTGTGTTATCCCCCTGTGCTCTCTCAATCTCATTATCACCCTCCCCCGTCCTGCCGCAACTCCTCTTCCTCCTTCTCTACCCCCCTTCCATCCTACAATCACCCTGAGGGACCCTTTCCCCCTCTTCGAAGGGGAAGTCACGTTCCCTCCCCCTAAATGAAGTCTCGACTCAATCTGCATGTATGAAGAGGCACTGTGTCTCCTCTTCCTTGTCTGATTATAGCCCAGGGCATCTGGAGACTGAGCGCGAATTGTCGGGGATAAACACAGCTTCTTAGCGGGGGGATTTTCGGGGAGACGGTGGATATTGGCCGTCAATTAATGCTATGCGAGCTATAAGCATCTTGCTTTCAAGATAATAGTTAGGGATAATTATTGCTGGATCACTGCAAAGCTTTGCAGAAGCCGCTTTGACACCTTGTGCGTGGAAAATAACCTTGTGCGTGGAAAATAGGGGAACTCGATCGCTTTCTATGGGTTTGATCAAAAGAGAACAGTTTCGCAGCGTAATCTACTCGAATTACTGATGAAAAATAGTCTCAACAATATAGCACGCCTACGGTTCCCGCTACTGCCTTACAATCATGTTGCTCATCTGGCCTATGCCAATAATCACAAATGCCCCGGGGGCATTCATTCTCTCCCTCCGGCGAGAGGGGGCAGTTTCACAATGTGCACGTGAACCTTCGCACACACCTCCCGTTCTGGAGTTGCAGACAATGGGGGGCGTCGTTGAAGCATAACCGACGCGGGTTTGGGAGTCAACGAAGGTCGAGCATAGACATATCTAGGGAAGGAAGAGAGCTGGAAGGTCGGGGGCTACATTTCTACAGATATGCTAAGCTAAATTTAATTCTTAAAATCGTTTAGAAAGTAAGAGAGGTAAAGAAAACAAGGGAAGTGCAAGCTAATAAAAATAAACAATAAAATAATAAAAATGAATGGCACATAGTAGACCGTTTCTGAACAAGTCTGCTTATTGGGGCGTTATCTTATGAGAATCGCTGTGGCAGAATCTGCACGAAGCACACCGGTGGTTCAGCGTCAATATGCATAAACCAATGAGAGAGGGGGAAGATATCCATCTACGTAGGTGGGCAGGAGCGTGCGAGGATGCATTAGTAGGTAGGAGGACGGAGAAAATAGAGAAGAGGCAAGGCGAGATGTGCATGCCAAACGAAGCTAGGGAGTAGTAAGTGATAAAATAGTATAACAATTGAAAAGTTGAGCATTGTGCATCTTCGTTCCCAGTATATGTAAAAAAAGTCCACAGCATGCGGGCCGTCATGGCTGAAATGTTTTGAGAAGCGGAACAAAGAGACGAGAACGAATAGGCACGAAATTACGCTTCGGAACGAATGCTTAATCTACGGGCATTTCTCGTTATTCTGAAGCATGCCTCAGGCACCACAACACAAGCTGGCTGCTGAGAGGCGATTCATCATGCGACCGGGAATTGCACGGATTGACGGATTAGCCGAGGGCCGGGAATTAGTACGGCTAGCGGAATGATCGGAATGTGTGAGGACTGATCAGAGGAGGAGGAGGCTAGGTGAGGGTGGATGATAGATGAACGAAAGACGGGGGGTGGGGATGGAGGAAGTGAGGGAGGGGATTGATGGGAGGGAAGAGTTGAAGCTGGCTTGTTGGGGCTTTTTGATTAGTACGCTTCAGTTTCCACTGGATGGCCGGTCAAAGAGTTTCAGTACTTCGAAACATATCTATACCTGAATTTTAAGTTTAAAAAACATGAATGACCAGTTCTACGGGAAAAGGACACCCGTGAAAATGGTTCATTTCTCGTTTTCTCAAGGAGGGCAGTAGCTTAGTTAGTGGGGAGGATATTAGGATATTAGGATATTTAGGAAAAGGAGAGGAAATGGGTGAGAACAACAAAATGGCGGAGAAATATTGGGAAGCACTTGTTGGAACAGCCAGAGTAGTGTCCTTCAGTTTACGGTAAGTAGACTATAGCAATCTTTCAATATTTAAATATTTTCCTAAAGCATGAAAACTTTGATTCATAACAAATCATGGAATCCTTAAAGACAGGCTAGGTGAGAGTTCGAAGTCTTGAACTGAATGTGAGAGCTGAACTCAGTACGTAGGCAAGGATAACGATATGTTGGGGATATTTTGCCATATGGGAGGGAACATAAGATGGAGGGAGGATGGGTGAAGAGGTAGAGAAGAGGGGAGGAAGGGAGGCACAGAGGGAGAGAAAGAGAATCCAGTCTCAGATGTTCCTTCTCCTCCGCTCGTTCCTCCTATAGTAGTATATATTACAATGTAGCCGGGACTTGTGCTCGTGGCACTTGCTTGTTCAACGTGAGCGGGTCGAGATTAGAGAAGAGCAGCGGAGCACTCGTTTCAAGCCTTTTTGATGGCTAAATATCGAGACACAACCAGTTCATCATATGGGTCAACACTAACTTTATGTGGATCGCGGTTGATGAAATGACCGATTTGATCAAGCTGTGGTTTCGAAGTGGTGGTTTCCCTAAATAAATATCTTGCAAAAAGAAAAGGAGCGAGAAACAACGAAGAGAAAGAGAGATGGAGGGCATGCAAATGTAACCGTTTTTCGCCCTCTAGTCTCAAACTCAAGTCGTCCCATTCCCCTCATTCACTCCCTCTTCCTTCGCACCGGACGGTCGGGTCAGTACAGATGTGAGACTTTTATTTTCATAATGTTTCAAAAATATTAGAGGTGCGTCTCAAGATTGCCATAATTCAATCACACTTAGCGAGAAAGGGGTGAAGGTCGAAGAGAGAAATAGAGAATGCAAAATCGTTGCTACAGCGTATTTTAGATAGATTTATGGGTGGCGTGATACTAGATATATCTTAAGAAAAGGCGGAATCACGATTTGTGCGTTCAGATTTTCTAGACATCCAACATTGCAGAATGTCCGGCCACCGGAGCGTGAGCGGGGGCGCCAACATAGAAGACTTAGCGAAGGCAGCTACGGAGAATCCGAAGAAGAAGGTGCGACAGGCACACAATCAAAATCGATTCCCTTTTGATGCTTATGTTTCGCCCATCATTCATAGCCGCGACGCGTCTGGCCACCGAAGACAACGAAACATATCGTAGGAAAGTAACCGATCTTAAACCTCGACACAGAATGCCGAAATGAGGTCCTCAGACCATCTGAAGCACATCTCCTTATCCCTTGCAAAGACTCGCCAACTTTACAAACGCGCAACTACCGTAAATTGTGAGCAAACATTAGGGCTTGAGCACCAAGCCTTTTCGTCGTATGCATATATTGCGAGACCGATAGAGTGATGAGGAGCATGAAAGAATGAAGAGAGTCGGGCGGTAAGCGCGTGCTTTTCAATCCCCGGTAAGCATCGTCACACTCTCTTCATATCGAGAGTAAAACGATGAGGCTGTCCAATTTACCTTGAAATATCTATGTTCAGAAGGACTACGACGACTTTGAATTCTCGGGGTCGGAGGGGAAGCAGAAGTGGGACGGCAGCGTGAGGCAGGAGCGGACGCTGCTGCCATCCGTGAAGAACACCCTGCCCCTGCCGACTGAAACGGTATCTCAAAGTTTTTGAGAACAGCAAAGGATAATGCACCGGACGCTGGGAGTCGAACTAGGGTTGGAAATGTGAACTAATTAACGAATATGAACGTTCACTTTTTGTAGACGTTTTCGCGCACTCCGTCGAAAATGTCTACAGAAAAATGAACGTTCACATTCCAGAATAGTTCACAGACTCTCTCTCTCTCTCTCTTCACGAGTAGGGTTGGGAAAGGAAGCAACAAACGACGACGTCCTTTCATTATTTATCTGCACCGTGCACAGAAAGTGAAAGGAAGCCGTCGTTTAGCACCTTATTTTCTTCGTTTTTTTTGAGACATTGGCGTTGCTGTCAGAGGAAATAGAGATGTGCATGCGAGTTCTTTTGGTAAATGCGTTTTATTGCTTTTGGTGACGAGAGGCGTCGAGGTTATGAAGGATGCATGAGACATACACATCAAAAGAACTCTCATGCAGAACTCTACAAGGCACAGTGTTCTGACAACAGTCAAAATGTTAAGCGAACGAGATGCTGAAAAATAACCCTGATTTCGGTAGGAACTCTCGCACGGAAAACACCGTATTTTGACTCGTTCGCTTAACATTTAGAACACTGTGAAGGAAAGCGTGGGCTACATTCGCAGGTTGATTGTGTGGAGATAAAGACTTGCAGAAGCCGTCTCTGCGAACGAACCTTTATCCACTACCGCAGCCAGCCCCACCACCCGCCACCTCCGTCTCTGCCACCTGCACGGGTGTATTACAAGTTCCACGAAAGTTGACAAAAAGTACGCAAACGATTGCGAACTGTCTATGCATATACGCGCGCGGATCTACCTCTCCGGCTCCAATTTTCATGCGATTCTATTAATTTCTGTCATGGTAACACGTAAGGCGTCAATTGGACAACGTAATCAGCGGGATGAGTTTGTTATTTCAATTAAAAGTATTAAATCGTTCCGTTTTTGAGGACAAGTCCCGTGGAAGCTGTAATAAAATATCGTAGGCGTTACCCCTAGGTCCCGTAGGGGAAGCCTAAGAATTCCCCTTATTGAATACCGTGAAACAACTAGGGAAATAGACTACAAGTAACTCCCGTATCTCACCTCGAGAGAGGGTGGCAGTCCGTGAGGATGACAGGGCCAACACTGAGGGAGAGAGAGGCCACCTGGACCCGGTCACTCTCCCTAGAGCAGAGCCTTGCCCGATGCATGGTTATGCTTCACCCATCACAAGATAACAAGCCAAAGGTTGAGCATCAATTGATCGCGAATCATAACCATCAAAAGTGCTCGAGTCGAATGCTCTATTACTGATGCAAAAGTTCATTATTACTCCCGAACGGTGCTCCATTTATGCACTCTCGCTCTCATTCTGCCTCTTTCTTGACCGTTCACTGAGAGCGCGAATCGATACCATTTAATATTCTTAAATAAGGTTTGAAAACCAAACCTTTTAATCGCATGATGCGTCCGAGAGAGCGACGAGCAGCATTGGAAAATGAAGAGAGTCAGACGATAAATACGTAAAACGCGCTCGGTTTTCAACCTCTGCCATTTAATCCAATTAAGCTATTTTTCCGGGGTTATGTTTCATACCATGCGTATTAGGAAGAGAGATTCTGGCAATGTTGACAGGGAAACGTAAGCGGCGAAAATCGGCTATCGGTATCGATTCGCGGGTTCTACCGTTCACTCTTCAGGCGCTCCGTCGGCGTCGATTCCCGCAGTCGACACGACAACGGAGACGGCGAAGAAGGGGTGCTGCACGATACTCTGATCTACCGTACATCCTACCGTAACCCCGGCCTCTTCACCTATCCCCCTGTTGTCCTGTCCAATTTGATCAAGAAGGACAAGCTTCGTAGCTACACATCATCCAAAGTTTCGCTATTCACGCGCACGTCTCTCGAATCATCGATAAAGCGAGTATTCGTCTGACTTGGCATGAATCATCAACATTCCTACACTCCATTTGGATTGATAACGACAGCGTTTCGACAAGGAATAGTTGATTATTAGCAAAGCCCTTACGACACGTTGCGAATGTTATCAGGCAGATGGTATCAGTAGCCTCCTTATCTTGCGAGACCCTTCGACCCTCCTATCTATAAGAGGGTCTGCTTCCACTGACCTGTCGATTTGTCAATGGGGAGCTCCGTTATGATGTGACGATTTTGCTATTGTTGAAGTTTATAGATATTCATAAATTTTTTGATTCCATTAATTTTAATAATCTATAAGCTTGTATTTGCAGTGAGCCGTCGACAGAATTATGAGCTCCACAAAGCATTTGTATAAAAAGGTAAAGCATACTTTAAGCATTAAAAGGGGCCCGGATTGGCTTTTATTCACCCGGTTTTCGAAATTTCCATATCGATAAATAGAAGGTTAAAAATATTAAGTCCCGTGGCTTGTTAGCTTGTTATCGTGTCTTGGGTGACCAGAATGGTCTTCTTCATAACAGCAAAGTGTTTCAACTTGAAACCTACAACTTTTGCCGTTTGTCTATCTGTGACCGTGTATGTACCTTGCATAATTCTCTTATTGCTGCTTTGGCTAAAGGGACATGGAACCCATTTTCAAGTGAAGCTTATATGAAAGATTTTGTCGAAAAAAATCCTAAACCTAAAATAATTTTTTTTATTGCAATTGAATGAAATTTATTTATCGCTTCCTACTTCCTTTAAGCTAATCACTCAACTGCCGGCCGGTCCCCGAACCATTGTAACTCACGACAGAAAATGCCATGTCGACGAGACCGTCGCCTGTGTTATTCTACTAGGATGTGGACTGTTCGAGGGATACACAATCAAACGGTACGAAAAATGGAGACGATGTCAGTTAGGCGTTTCATGTAGAAGTCTCACGCACCTCTTGAAGCTGGTTTTAGAGGAGTGGTTGCATTGAATGAAACATTAGGGCCATGAAAAAAACCCGTCTTAGGACTCGAAATAAGGACGACATTCGAAGTGCTGGAATTGTCGTGGACCTGGGAGGTAAGTAAAGCATTCAATTCGGGTCTTTTTGATGGCTATGTTTCACCTTGAGAAATGCATGTCTCGTTTTCCTCTAGTCATTTAGGATTATTCTGCTTAAAATGAGCAAGCTGCCAATTCGATCATTGTTTACTGTAAAAGGTGTCTACGATCACGATAAGAAGCGATACGACCACCACGAAGGAGCAGCTGAAGAGGGAGCTTCTTCCGCCAGTAGGCCAACTTGTCTTATCTTGCACAGCATTCCGCGAGGAGAAAAATGTGTCTATATAATAGCGAATTGACCACCATTTTTGAATTTTCTTAAGAGAGGCTAAACCAATCTACACCAGATTTTCGAAGGGGTTAGAATACATAATGACGAGCTTACGTTTTCAAATTCAAAATTTTTCGTTCACTGGTTCGCCCACAGGATCGGATCCTATGCGCAGAAACCGCATTTTTTATTAGAACGCTTGGAATGCTGTGCTTGCTTTGCTTAAATTATAGAAATCGACTGCCTCAAATGATCTGTCAGTTTATCATTAAGAATATCAGGCGAGAGGGTGTGTAAAAGTGAGAGAATTAGACTCATTTTGGAACGGAAGAAAGTGACGGATCGGTTTATTCCACTATATAAAGAGGCACGTCTGTATGTAGATGCATTCCAAGCACAAGGCGAGAGACTTGCTTCTTTCTTTGTCGCATTCAGGTCTCGTGTACGAGCACTACGGCAAGGCCTACCTCACGAGACTTTTATTTCCGGGGACAAAGTCAAGAAATCTCAGCGAGGTATACCTACCTATATGTGTAAAATACTTTTATTCAAGCAACAAATGATAGGTAACAGAGTAAATAATTCGTGAACGATCTCTTCTTGCTAGATGGAACGCGATCGAGTGGACGAGGTGTATAGCTATCTCTCCCATACCTTTATCCACTTTGTGGCCGCAACCGATGCAAAAACCCCGCACACTCGGACCGAACTAAACAACAGTTGCCCGTATGCATTTTTTGTTGCAAATATATATATATATATATATATATATATATATATATATATATATATATATATATATATATATATATATATGTTTGTCCATTATTTTACCAACCTATTATTGAATAAAACTCTACGTCCGTACGTTTTGACGACTACGCGCTAACCGTGCACACTTCGGCACCGCAGGTTACGACCGGAACGGAATATTCTAAACTGCGTTTACCGTTCAATTCGAAGATGTTTGAGATTGAATGTACATTAGGAAAATTGTTGCATATAGAACTACTCAACGCAAGCAAGGAACAGTCGGAAAAAAAACAAGAAAAATAAGAGAAAATGGGCAAAAACGAAGCCTAGAATATTCCGTTCCGAACGTAATTACAATGCCGACTTACGGTGCTTAGTGCATAGTCGTCGAAACGTGCACGGACGTAGAGTTTTATTCAATAATAACTAGTAAAATTACGCTGTACCCGGCGATCCACGAAGCGTGCCGCGGTCGCCCTGCTTATATGGTCCAGAAGCTTCGCTCCTGGACACATAACACAGAGCTCCAACGGCACGCTTCACGGATCGCCTAAGGTTGTGTGTTAGTAGGGAGTGGGCGCCTTCGGCAGTGGGCGCCTAAATGAAAGCAGTGAAAGCCCACTGCTTTCATTTACCACTTACTATCATGTTATAAGACCTGTCTGTACGTATGTCTGCGTGTGTGTCTGTGTGCCTTTCCGCGTTTTTTGTTCCAAGCATAACTCTTTACACGTTTGAGATATGGTAAAAAGTTCAAAAGTGACTACTATTATCTTTTGAATATCTCGAACACTTTTTGTCCGATTTTGAAAATATGCCCTCAGGGCTGAGATATGTCGATTTTGAGAAAATTTTCAAAAACACTCAAACATGGGGATCATTTTTGGAAAAATCCCATAATAAAAAAAACAGAAAAATTTTCGCCCTCCGAGCATTCCCCCCTCCTCCCTTGCGCGCGTAGTGGCGCTATGCGCGGCCCTCCGAATACTGAAAGAGTTCTTTGAGAGTGTTAGACGTGCTTGGTTTTGATGTAGTTGGGTAGTGGCCTTGTCCGGTAAGCGGAGGGCCGCTGGTTCGAATCTCCTGCTGATTGCTTTTGCTGATTTTTTACGACCTTGAGGAAACCTTTTTTGTATACACTGAGCGAAAATTGTCTAAGTGAAATTTCAAAGAGCCTATTCCCTAAGGGAATAATTCCCTAGAAGGAAGAGAGGGGTGAGCAGGCACCCACAGTAGCCTTTGCGACAGACTACCGTATTACTCGATTCCTACCTTTAATTTACAGCGACGAACGGGCCCGTCGCCTAGTACCGGCGCCCCACGCGTCGAAATTTCACTAATGGTCGATTAGGGAATGTTCAGATGCGCGCTCGGCTGAAATTTCCCTAGAGCTCTTCTAGGGAATCAATTCCCTAGCCGGCTAGGGAAATTTCCCGGTGGTATCGTGTGGTAGAGAATAATTCCCTAGCGGGCTAGTCAATTTTCGCTAAGTGTAATATTGTGATATATGACCTATTGGACGCCTCAGTTAATAATTTTGAAATAAATGAAACAAGGAATAGAAGATTACCACGTCAGTTATGTTTTAATTTAATTTAATTTATCTACGCGGTACGCGTAATGGGGTTTGAGGTTGAAGGATATAGGTGACTAGCCCGGAGATTAAGAATGAACTAGCGCATAAGCATACCATGCACCAAGGGAAAACAAATTTCTTGTGTGGGGATTAGGGTACTGCAAATAACCCGCCCGATAAAGAACCAAGCAAGCTGCCAGAGTGAGTGAGAGCCACGCAATACAAGTAAACAAGTGAGTACCGAGTAGAGGTTGAGTGCACATATTTGTGGTGATAACATGCAACACACTGCCGCTGCGTGAGTAAATTCGAAATGAAACCAAGACACACATCATTAGAAGAAAAAGTCTTTACGACAGGCTCCCTTGCTAGCTCGGTATTGCTACCACCATTGTGATCGAGATAGACGATGCACATCAATGGGAGCGGATTCCCTTTGGCTATGTCCTCTGTCAGAATGCTTAGTTTCAATAATTATAGGAAAGCGCAGCAGAAGTATGTGTTCTATTAGAATAACAGTACTGTGCAAACGCCAATAGTCAGTACCACCGGCAAGAAAGACATGCGTGGCAATCAAACACTCCACCAGTGGGAACGTATTAGGGTTCAGGCAAGATATTTGAGTAAGTGAAGAGGGTAAAGAAAAAGATTGGGGTTGGGAATAAGGATAGGGTGGGCATGGTATGTAATGCAATACTACGGAGAACATGAATATGGGCTAGTTACCTGTTTGGTATGAGAGGAGGGGTAAGGAATGTAGAGGGGAAGGGGGGGGGGGGGGCAGACTTCGTCATGAGTGGATGTTCCCTTCACTTCTACTACTAAAAATCGGCAGAAGATCAGAACGAATCTGAATAAAAATGACATTACGTAGTAATGGTCAGGTTGTTTATGCATGTTTTACAAAATTCGCATCATATTTTTAGCTTTTTTGGAAATTCCACATACGTATTTATGTCGTTCTGAAAAATCGAACAGTGCAGGAGACTAACTGCAGGCCCTGTCCCGTTTCATAGGTTATTTACGTGTATAGTTTGTGAAGAAGAAATCTAATAATGTTTTTCCATATTTCGAAATAAACGACAATGCCGTTTATAAAGTTTTAGTAATTCCCCTGCCTAATACATGCTTAGGCGGTTCACGAAGCGTGCCGCGGGAGCTCTGCGTTGTGTCCAGGAGCGAAGCTCCTGGACCACATAAGCAGAGCTACCGCGGCACGCTTCGTGGGCCGCCGGGTACCGCGTAGTTATACTAGTTATACATCAAATACATTAATTTATCTTTTTCACGTCATAGGCAATGTTTCTGGAGGCTCAATGCATACGTATGAAAGGATCAGGTAAAATAGGACCAACCGTGAGCCGTAAGAAATCAGAGTCGAATGAATGCAAAACTTTGAATCAAGCAAGGAGGTAAAGCGCGCGATGAAGAGTCATTGGCGAAACCCGAGAAGAGCGTACCGTGTGAAAGCATAGAGCAGTTGCAAGAGCTGGGCTTATTGTTGGTGTTCATTCCTACAAGTTCGGATCCCTTTTGACGCAATCATTTTTGCAAATGTTGCCAAAAGTATCGTAATATATCTTACTTCCCTGGCCCCATGTTACTGTCCATAAGGGGAGTTAGTGCCAAAAGTGTATCCCAAAAGTGTTCCAAAGAGAAGAGAGTGTGAGATTAGGCTGTTCGGGTAAGACGAGGGTTAGGCCCTCGTCCTCCCTTCTCCTAGACTAACTACCTCCCCTCGCCCGTATGGGCGGCCTTTAGCGGGGCACAACCTGTGGGTATATTACGGTATCCTCGAAAAATTTCGAAGTTCTTTTCTGTTGACATTTTTAACCAAATCCCAGTGTTCTGAAACGTATTCTGACAGAGCTGGAAAAAAATTGAAATTTTTTTCACAAATGTGGATTTTCTCAGTCAGTTTTCAAAATTTCAAAAATTAAAAAAAAAACTTGTCCGAGATCCATTTTTGAGGGGTGTATTGTAAGAACTTTTTTTTGAAATTCGAAATTCTAAGAGAGTTATGGATGGAACAGATACACACACAGAAAAAAGTAAGTTGAAGGAATCTCCCTGTTAAAAAAGAGATCATGAATTTAAAGGGCCCCTCTGAGCACATTGCTATCCTTCAATAGCATATTTTGAACATTCCTTCAATTTTGTCCTTTTAGGAAGACATATCTCTCCATTCCTTCAATAAATGATGCCTACGAATCAAACCGCTCGCGCCTTACAGTATTCACGAAATAGCATTCGTATTCGCGCGGTCCCTGAAGAGCAATGTAACTTTGCATAAACCTTCTCGCCTCATTTGAACAGCGGAGAGTGGCGGGTAAAAGATGAAAATTAAGGATTAGAGGTTTTCGACATTGCTCTTTCCATTGAGAGGAAGTAATCAAAGAAGGGTTAAAAAGTGCTCGGAGGGACCCTTTAAGGTTCCATAGGAACGGAACTGTATGGGACAGGATCCAGCGCATCAACGACTACAGAACTGATGACGGGCAACGGAATGATGATCTGAGGCAAGCGTGCAAGTTTTCGATATATTATATATCTACATGGTATTACTTAGTTTACATTTACACTCACTTGCGAGAAGAACCTTGCATGTTTACCGTAATTTTAAAAAATAGGGAAAATCGTCCCGTACAGATTTGTCAATGCCTACCGCATCGCAAAGGAGGAGCTCGAATTTCGCGCCCGCTATCTCCTTTGTACGGTAAGTTATTATTTGATTTAGATAGGCATTTTAGACGTGCTGAATTGAAGCAAAACATTTTTGGCAAGTGTGATGTCGAGAGACGGATAAGAGGGTAATTTCTCACAAGATCACAAGATTGTCAGATCGAAAGGCCGTCTAGTCGACATTCTACATCCTTATTAGTAGCCGAACGACCGATCTATTACTATAATGGCCAGGATCTCGTCGAGACCAAGGTATATTGAGAGAGATATCTTGCTTTTCCTATATCCAACACCATCTTCTATTACTTACCAAACATGGTCACGGCAAATATCTACTGGCGGAAATTTTCGTTGAAGGGCCCCTCTGAGCACATTGCTTTCACTCAAGAGCATATTTTGAAAACTCTTTCATTTTTGCCTTTATCAGAAAGCGTCTCCATTCCTTCAATAAGCTATCTATGCCTATAGGCGAATCAAACCGCTCGCTCGCTACAGTATTCGCAAAATCACATTCGCGGTTCCTGAAGAGCAATGTAACTTTGCGTATAACTTCTCTCCTCATTTACACAGCGGAGAATGGCGGGAAAAAGGAGCAAATACAGGACTGTAGGTTTTCGACATTGCTCTTTCTGATGAAAGAATGAAACCAAGGGGTTAAAAGTGCTCAGGTGGTGTAAACAGAGTTTTCGTGACCCTCATAAGGCCTGCATTTGGGATTATGGGGTACTAATTCTAGACAAAAGCATAATAAAAATCAAAAACCTGCACAAATTACTGAGTAAATGCCATGTGACCCCTCTCGCTTCACTAATTGTAAGAGTATTCTGTTACCTTATAAAGTTTCCGAAGTATCTTCTTATTATCTACTTTGCAGAGCGGAATTCGGCTAGCGGCTGATCTTGGCGCTATCAGGAAGAGCGAGATGGTCGTCGCCGTGGATGAATTTAGTGCATCCACCGCTGCCGCCCTGTGCATTCTATCGAAGACTGAGCAATACGCGAATATGTTTGTGCTGCTGGCCAGGTCACCGTGTTACTTCTATTGGTTTACTAGAGGTTTAAAATAGATAGATAGATTTATTGCTGTTTCAGAGAAACGCGTATAATAGAGAACAAAGAAAGAAAAATGATATGAAACGGATAAAAAAGTATGGCACAAAAATGTAAGCAGTAAAGAATCCATTACGTAACATGATTAAGTGAAGATAGTCGGCTGTAGTTAAAAGCTCTCGCACTTCGCACAAAGAAGCTATTTTCCCTATAATTTTGACTGCTGGAAGTATAAGCCAGCATGAAGCCTGGCCCTCGGCATTTAGATGTTCTAATATTGTAATTATGGGCTAATCTATTTGAGAGTCTAATGTTTCCGTATATGAGGCTAACAAGCATTTTGGAATCTATGCTTAGTCTTCGTTTTTGAAGGCTCTCGAGGTTTAATTTTTTTTCTGGCTTCATGAGAAGGCATGTCATTCAAGGATTTCCCGAAACAGCGTTGATATAGCCTTCTAGTAAAATAATTTTGGACCTTCTCAAGTGCAAGAATATCCTTCTTCTGATAAGGGCTGTAAACAGTTGTTCCACTCTCTAGTATTGGTCGAATATAGATAGCATATGCTTTTTGTAACACTGCAGGATTCTTAGTTCTCAGAGGACGAAGTAAAAGATTAAGAGCTCTCTTCGCCTTGATAGATATCAGTCGTACGTGAGAGGAAAACTTGAGCTCGTGATCTATTTGAAAACCAAGGTCACGCGCTTCATTCTTTGAGTCGATCGCGCTGCCATTAATACTGTATATACGCTTGGGATTTGCTTTTCCTAGATGCAAAACAAAACATTTCTGATCAGCCAAAGGCAATTGCCATTCAATCGACCAGTTAGAGACAGTATCTATTGCACTTTGCATATTTTCACCTGTTGCGTTCTTGTCTAATCCAGTGTATATCTTAATGTCATCAGCATAGACCAATAACGCCATTAGATCCAGTGTATATCTTAATGTCATCAGCATAGACCAATAACGCCATTAGTTTGAACAAGTGACGGAAGCTCAGCAGTATATAAAAGGAAAAGGAGGGGTCCTATAACAGACCCTTGCGGGACTCCACTAATAGTTGGAAAGGGGTCGGAGAGAGCTTCACCTACGCGCACCTGAAAAAACCTATTAGTTAGGTAGTTATCTATCCATGAAACGACTAGGTATGGAATATTAAATGATACAAGCTTATGGAGTAGCTTTTTGTGAGACACTCTATCAAAAGCCTTGGCAAAGTCAAAATAAACAACATCCACAGGCTTGGAGTCGCTGATAGATTTTGTCCAGTACTCCAATGCATCTAACAAAATCGGTTTCTTTTGTTGCTTATGTTTCATACATCATTTATAACCGCGACGCTCTTGGCCATCAAAAACAACGAGACATAGCACTTCACAAAATCGGATGTATTAGCTTACTGAGATGAGATACAGTTCTGATTCATTGACTAAACGATAGTTCACATTGTTATAGTCATTTCAAGAAACAGAACCGCCAGAAAAGATGCGCGGAAAGGCCTAAACTGCCATATCAGGGTAGCGCGCGAATTCAAATCCTACCGTACTCATGTTCCGGCTCCTTATCTATAGTTTACATGGCTTTCTTCTTACACCTATGAGAAGCAATATATATGTTCGTCAAAACGTGCACAGACGTTGAGTTTTATCCAATTATAGCACGTAAGATGAACGATTTCAGCCAGAGGTTCGATCACGATTGCGTGCGGTGGCTTGAAGATTTAGCAGACGGTAGACTGCATAGATTTTTAATTCGAGTTGCATAATTTTCAGAGCCGCGAAAATCCATGGAGAGGAGTTTTTATCCAAGCAAAACGGAGGTCACCTGGTCTATTGCTCATAGGATATTCAACAAATATGGAAAAGAAGCTGTCGGATCCACCATTGACGTACGTATCTAGATACGGCCGAAAAATGTTGAGTGGCCCGAAAATAATGAATAAATGAGAGTTTAAAAACTTTAATCAAATTACTTGAGATACAAGAGCTGCATGTTGCAAATTTGCCTCATTCAGAAGGCAGAGGACAGTGAAGAAGTGGAATACATCTACCAACGATTGCGTAAATACTTAATTTTGCAGTTTGATTGGTTCGACAAGCATCCAATTGAAGAACCTTTTCGGTTAGTCTTAATTTAAAGAAGGAGTCCGCCTGCGACTTTCTTCATTAAAATTATTTTGAGAACTAGAATATTTTATTGCGAATAGCAATATTCCAGAAAGTTCCATCGGATACCATTGGGCTTATGTGAAACGATTACGTGCACATTGCAGTCGATAGATGATCAAGTTTCGAGGTGTGATAGTTACTTCTTTTCCCCTCATCCTTCATCTAAAAGATGATCGTTTGTTCCAATAGGTCTGTAGAATCTTTATCAAGTAAGATTAAGGATGATGGAAAAGAAGATTACGAATAATAATAATTATCCAATACACCCGCTATTGTCTTATTCTTTGAAATAAAATATATGAAACGAAAATACATATATCAGAAGTATTAAATTACTAATCCTCCCCTTTATAATTTTAAGATTTCTTTACGAAATTTCTCTCACTATTTGAAAATACTTATCAGAAGTGTCAAGTCTATCGATGCTGTAAACGTTATGTTCCTGACTGAGGTCATAAGCAATTATGAAGTAAGTAAGCTTAGTGAGTTCCTAAAGATTCGTAAAATAAAGAAGACACGTTTATAATAACAACTAAATGATAAAGGACGACTTTTTCTGACGGTATCCAGATTTAATTAGTTTCTCTCTTACGCTCTCCCCGAAAACAGGCAAATTAAAGGAGGACTCCGCCTTTGAAAGTTTAATTCTATTAGTTCCTCTTCTATCCCCTTCACTCTGTCGCTATGCAAATTAACCCATATTGATTAGCTTACAGTTCTGCGGAATCCTTCTTTAAAATCCATCAATATTGTTAAGGTTTCGCATGATCCTCTCTTTCAGTGGCTAAGTTGAATTTTGACTCTCGCAACTGATCTTTTTTGCTCTTTTTACGCCTATCATAACTGTAAAATTTAAAAAAAATTGTTTGCAACTTGAACTAACTCAAAACCTGTTTTTTTATCGAAAATCATCGTTAAAACAACATAAGAGACCAGCCGCACGTTTAATGTGGGGAATTATCTCGAGATTATCTGTTCAGTTCAAGACGGAGCTCGTCATTATGTGATAAGAAAAGCTGCAAATAATCTCGACCTATTTTTGGGTATCACCACCAGCAAACCTTTTGCAGCCATGGGGATTAGAACCCACGGCTGCCGAACACCAGTCGACTACTTTACCTCTATACTATCGAGGCAACTACTCACCG
>LS901633.1:19608-29915 GCA_900490955.1 Micoletzkya japonica | reverse complement strand
AGAGAGCAAAAGAGAGCACAGATCTACTGCTCAGTTTTGCTCTCTCAAAAACGCGTGCTCTCTCGCCAAAAATGGTGAGCTCCGAATTAATGGCGAGATTTTCTGAGGTGAGGTAGCTCCTCATTATCTCGTCGAGATAATGGTGAGCTACCGTTTTCTAGTCAATCTTGATGAAATTTCATGCTTCTTTCTGCCTCTATATGGTACTCAGAGCCGGGGAATCCGATTCCGATGACAAAATTGCATGAATATGTACACGAAATTGAGAAAACGAGCTCGAAATTAAAAATAATCTCGAGATTATCTCGACATTATCTGAGCTCAGATTTTCCCCAGATTAAACGTGCGGCAGCTTTTCTATTGGCTTCTTTTTTAGTTTGGCTTCAAGCGTTTGATCTACATAAAAGAAAGGATCGATCGGCGTTTTGAGGTAAAGCTAATTGTTACAATGTAATCAATCAGTAGTAAAATACCCGGAGAGATTACTGCTATAAGCGTATTGGAACTCAATTTCCAACGCATGTATTATTGAAGAAAAAGGAAATCTCATTCCTACATTATCTGTTCTCTCTTCATACTACGTCGCTCTCTCGTCGGAAAAAGGAATGAGACAACTGACGGAATATTTTTCAAAACCATATGAAATTGAAATTTCACGTGTAATTATATCCCCCTTTAGCATACCAATTACATACGCAAAAAGGTCGGTAATTAACTACTACCTACATCCAGTTTTCTGCAGGAATCGGGAAGTGCACATATCTTGATCCTTGAAAAGGAAATTAAATGGCGTGAAGCGGTTAAGGTATACTTACGTTTTTATAATATTACCTTCTCAAAATGATCAGTGGTTTGGGGCCAAAAAGAGGGAGATGGATGGATGAGGTCTGAATGAGGACATCTTGTTCGAGAGACTCCTATTATTTTTATTCCGAATCCGGTAATCTCTTTTCTACTTTGCGGTCTCTACCGCTGCTCTCTTGTCGGAGGCAGGAGTAGAGAAGATTGACGGAATATTTTTCTCACCTCCTATATTTGTTCTTGGCAGGAGGAAAACGCGCGGCTGTGTGATCGTGAGCGGGTGTTCGTCGTTATCTCTCTGTCCCCCTCTCAGTCTCTTTGGTATGTGTCGCCCGCGAACAAGACGCACACTCTCCCATGGACGAGCACAGAAGACACAGGTGAGTATGGTAGTTAAATAGTTGTACTTGCGTGCAACTGCCATATCGTGAAAACGGGTAGGAATAATAGGTATAGTGGATTAAAAAGATCCGTCGGAAAATCATTCCGAATAACTGGCGAGAGAGTGTGCAAAAGTGAGAGAATTAGACTCATTTTGGAAAGGAAGAAACGGACGGATCGGTTTATTCCACTATAATCAGCGTTCGATCGCTTTCTCACAGGCTTCGCATTGGGACTCATAGGGAGACGCGTACTGCCTTCAGCTTATCATGCTTTATGCACGGCATTGAAGAGAAAATCAATAAATGGATAACAGAGGGCAGAGGCCTCCAAACGTCCGTCCTCAAACGCTAGCTGGTTTGAGGTATGGAGGATACTGACTACGCCTGCGAGAGGTTCGCCATCGCCTTGAGCAGGGATGCGGCCGTGCGGCTGGCTCGAAGGAGCCTGCCGTACCTAGAGAACCAGTTCAATCGACAGGAATGGTCACCCCACTCGCCGTCGAGCGATGCATTCAATTAGTAACCTATAGCTATAGAAGCATTTGTTCGCTCGTTCGGTTCGGAATAACTCAAATATTGTCTGTTATCAGCAAACTATCGCCTAAGGTCAATACATCCCCTGATAGATTTCCAAATATCGTATATTCTAAATGTAAGTTTCGTAGGAGCGCTATCTATATTGTTTAACCAGTCTCTTATAACCACTCGTGTACCTTCCCTTTGGAGGTCAGCAAAAGTTAAGCCCATTCCTAAACGATCACCTAAGACCGTAGCTGATTTTAGGCCCATCTCTCTCACTTGTTCTGTGACAAAAATTTTAGAGAAGATTGTTATCAAAGAGCTTACTACCTTTCTAGAAAGTAGAAATATATTTGATCCCTTCCAACCTGGGTTTAGAAATAACCGTTCCACTACCACTCATTCTAAGTATGTGCAGTTCCTAGCTAAAAACCAATCGCTTGATACAATCTACTTTGATTATCGTAAGGCCTTTGATTCCATTGACCACCGTTTCCTATTGCATAAGCTCTCACGCTTAGGTTTGTCTGATCATACTGCATCGTGGATTAGTGCTTCTCTTTTCGATAGAAACCAGGTTGTCTCTATAGGCAATACTACTTCTCCCTCCTCTTCAGTATTATCGGGCGTTTCACAAGGATCCAGCATTGGCCCCCTACTGTTTATTCTGTCTATAAATGATATTTCTAGTGCTATCCCGCTCACTGTTCATTGTTTGAGAGGTGCGAGCAAGGCTTGGCACTAGGAATTTTATTTTTTAAATCGGCCCGAAAGAAATTTTTCTCGACCAAGATTTTGTGCTGATTACGATTGACCACTTTTTGGAGGCCACAAAAAATCACCTGATTTTATAATTATAATTACGTTTTGTTTAAATTGGACCTTGTTTTTTTGGGCGCGCCGCCTAATCGTCTACTACTCTCTTCACAGAAGAGATACCATAGTAAAAGTATAACTTTTTAGAATCCTCACAAGCTGGAGAATTCAGCTGACTACTTCATTGAGGCCAGAAACCTCGAAAATTGTGTGTTTCAGCAGAAAACCCGAAGTTGACGAGATCTCATTTTCCAGTTTTCCTTCAAAAAGTCTCCTTAGTAGCTCGAAAGCAGAAAAGGTCTCTACGGATTCGAATTCTACGCCATTTTTTACGTAGAGCATGTCTCTTCCGGAATGGATATCAGGAATCTGTCCCTGTGAGATTTCAGTTAGAAGAGCGCGCACTCAGATGGCTTCTCCTATATACTTGGTAGACACTCTTGATGCTAATGACAAGATGAGTTCGAACGCACACATCGCATCCCACTGCACCGTACGCAACGTGATAGTTCCCATAGAACCTTCTGAAACATGGCCTTCAATAGTGCACATTGCAGTTAATCTGGGAGGGAGACTGTTGTCCCGTATGGAAGGAATCGCACTCACTAATGATCTTGAATCGGAGGACTTTGAGGGGGTAGTGACAGACTGGGGTGATAGAGAGAGGGTGAGAAGGGAGTATGGAAGGAGAGGGGAGAAAGAGGAACAAGAGTTGAGAGAATTGGAGAGAGAGTCGAGGGATTTGGAGAGAATTATAGCGGTAGTGGGAGGACATGGAAAGGCTCTGAAGGGAAGGAAGGCTGATTGCATATCGCATGTATGTCTGAAAGGGAGAGGGTTGGGAATAGAATGGGGAGGGGCGTATTCACAGTTGAGCTGCGCGGAATGCAAAGGAAAGTCCCATATGATTTGTTCTACACTTTGTCTGCATGAGGGTGATGCGAGGGGGAACGGAGAGGAGGACACATTCACATGCATTCACTGCGAGCCGGAAAGTGGGGAATGTATTGGGAAGAGATTGTCTGCTATCCCCCTCTCCATCTACAACATTAATCATTACAACGGCTGTTCTTCCTACCACTCTGCCCTATACTCCTAGATTCTTCCCTTCGCCCTTTCCCTTGCCTTAGCCTTTCTCTCTTTCTATTGAGTCTATTAGAAATTGAGTGTTCGTCGCGTTTATTCTATTGTCGCGTGAAGGAAAATAAAGGTTTAATTACCCAAGTTTGAGATTGGCACATCTCAAGCCCGGGCACATGGCGACCACCGGTAACCTCAGCGACGTCTACCACCAGGAGATGTGAGTCAGTCGTCCAGTTCCCCCCATTCTGTCCAAGTCGTCTGACCTACGTCCCTTCTCCTCAACATAACCCCACTCACTCTTCTTCCGTCTTCCGTTCAACTTAACGCATTCATCTCACCCTCTCCCCTTCTATCCAATCTACACTTCACTCCTCCCGACATTCTCTCCTCTTCACGATGAGCGGAAATATCCGACGTCGAATCGGACAACTCAAGTCACAACTCAAGGGCCACATAGCCCACCTACGCATCGACATCGACAATACGCTCAATGACCAACCCACAACCAAGGAGGACTACGAGGATCTCCTATTCCCACTAATCGAACGGAGAAACAAGCTGAATGCAACCCTCACACACATCACCGCTCAACACAACAAATGGATGACACTTGCCAAGAACAACGAGGAAGAAAGCAGCGTGAGGAGCCAGTACATCACTCAATACGGGGATTACTCGATTGACATTGAGAAAGGAGGATCAATGATCAAAGAAGCAGACAAGTGTCTGGCAAGAGTGACAGAGGCAGCGAAGAAGGCGGATCTCTCAGTTGGTAGCCTCAGTCTGGAAGAGACCAGTGAAGAAGGCAAGAAGAAGGAGAACGAAACATCGCAAGCGACTCGTCCTCATCAGTCTCCTTCCCGCACTCGTCCTCGTCCTCGTTCCCTAACCCCTTCTCTCGTCAACAAGCATGACACTCATCCCCGCACCCATACTTCGTCCTTCCTCCCCTACATTACAACATGAAGAGGAGCACCATCTTCTTCTCTCCCCCTTAGATCTCCCATCAACTGCCCCTCCTCCCCCTCCTACCGATGCTGCTGTTCTCGCATACGTCACCGCTCTCACCGAGAAACTTGGACTACCGGAGTTTCATGGAGACATCACCCAATATCAGGAGTTCAAGGAACTGTTCCTCTCAATGGTCGACAACTTCCCCCTCCGACAGGCCGGGAAACTTGGAATCCTACAGAAGTGCATGAAGTGCAACACAGCAAGACAACTCATTTCCTCCCTTCCCCGCATCGACATGAATTACAAGATCGCCCTCTCCATACTCGACACAAGGTACCTGAAACCGACCCTCGTCCGGCAGACCTTGTGCACGAGGCTATCATCGATTATCCCGTGCACCGACAGACGCTCTTTCCCCTCGACTTTCCTTCAAGTCAACACTATCATCCGACAGCTAACCAGCGATGGTATCGATAACCCGGGGTTCGCAATAAATACTGTCATCAACAAGCTTACCCCCATACGAACAACGGTACTCAAACAAATGAAGGAACGCGAGAAGTTGAAGCAGCCTGAAATGAGTATAATGGATGTCCTGTCCATTGCCGAAGAGTATATCGACGACATAATGATGGACGACTTATTGGAGACCGAGACTGGAATGACACCACACCGAGAGAAACCACACTTCATCTCCAACAATGACTTCGGTAGAAGATGCAAATTGTGCGGACTGCGACACGACGAGAACCACTGCTCAACATATCGCAGCACTCACGACAAGGAGACAGCAATCATCCAGTTGAAGCTCTGTCGGAATTGCCTCAAGCAAGGACATAGCTCGGAACAGTGCCGGAGCCCTGTTTCGTGCAGGAAGTGCCATCACCGACACCACACGAGCATCTGCACCTCTCGAGATTACCCTTCCGCTGACTATTCCCGAACCTCCCTTTTCCCTCATCGTACATATGGAGAGCCACAACAACTCTTCTCCACCAATCAACGTCGCATTCCTCATCAACCAGTGAACTCGTTCATCCCTCATCGATCGAATTTCCCCTCGACCTTCCTTCCCTTCTCGTCAATCCCAACCTCAACCCTACCGTCCTCTACCTCGTCAAGATGGATCAATTCAACAGCAGTACCGTCCGTCAAATCGCCAAGTACAACAACGACCAGCCCCTCAAGCATCCCGACCCCCCGCGTCGACTACTCCTGCTCCACCTCGCCCCCGTCAAGGACAAGACAGAGCTCTGAACGTAACCATCAAGGATTCGGACTCTTCCTCGAGTCACGAGAAGAGCGGCAGTGCCAGCCTGCTCTGCATCCCCATATCCCTCTCCAATCCCAATCATCCCGAAGTGACGACGACTACCATCGCATTACTCGACAGTGGAGTCACAACTACATTCATCTCGTAAGAACTCACCCGAACTCTTCAACTTCCCATCCTCTCCACTCACACCTTCGGAACGAATCAACCGGAACAATTACACTCCTCACAGACGGAAGTCCTCATCCACACCCACGATGGTCAGCGTACCCAACCCCTCACAGTCCGCTCCGTCTCCACTCTCTGCTCTCCCCTTCCATGGACGTCTTATCGCGAAGATGGACAGCACAAGAAGATGTCTTCGGTTCCTGGTCTCATAATAGGCTGCGACTATCTGTTCGAGTTAGTTGTCGGACACAACCACGACTACTACACAGTGCCTATATCAGATGGATTGTACCTGATAAACACAGCACTCGGAAAGATCGTGGCAGGCATGTCGTTGCGACAGGACGAGCTCGAGAGCTACTTGTCAGCAGCTAACACAGTCGACGACGAAACTCCCGAAGAATACGCCGATCTCGAGAAGATGGTGCACAGATTCTTCGAACAGGATGCCATTGAACCTACGGACGATACTCCCAATCCGGACGACAAGGCTTGCGTCAGCATGTTCAAGTCCACCACGGAGTACGATCCTGCTACACACCGTTATTCCGTCGCCCTACCCTTCAAGCATCCCCCCGAAGAACTCCCCAGCAACTTCGGCATGGCCTATCGTCGTCTACACTGCAACTGGAACAATCTATCGAAGAACAGCGAACATCTGAAGAAATACGACAACATATTCCAAGAGCAGCTCCAGAACGACATTCTCGAAGACGTCCCTCCCGACGAAGTCTACAAGACTACGGAAGTACACTACCTCGCTCACCACGGGATAGTGAAAGAAAGTTCGAACACGACGAAACTACCGGCGGTTGTCGATGGCAGCGCGAAGTTGAAAGGACACGTCTCCCTCAACGACATCCTCCATAGAGGACCCTCCCTGATTCCCGATCTCGTCGGCGTTCTCCTTCGATGCCGCTTCAATCCCATCCTACTGTGCGGAGATATTGAGAAGGCATTCCTACAAGTGAAGGTGCAGCCTCAATTCCGAGACTTCAACAGACTTCTCTGGTTGAAGGACGTATCTTCGCCAAGCCCACTACGGACACCATCTACGTACTCTTCAGCTGCCCTAGCTGGGATCTACAAGCCAACGTCACCATCTCCATTCTGGCAGGAAACGAGAAGACCACGAAGAACTTCACTCTCGTCCCCGGACTCTCCGCCAACTTCCAAGACATCGACCTCACCCTTGTGTCAACGACCCCTCCCCAACTCCCCATTCTATCATCAACCTTCGTGACTGATGAACACAAGACCGCACTCATCAGCCATCCCGTTCCCCTCTCTCCCACTCCGGCTTCCCCATCACAACTCGTCTGCAAGAGCAAGGACGACGCCCTGCACTTCCGGTGCCAGTTCGACATCGATACCTGCACCTGTACCCCATCGGACTTCACCGTCACTTGTCAGTGCCGCTACCTCGACTACACGACCCTCTACCACAACTTCCTCCCCATCGTCGGCCCTTCGTACCTCATCGACGACGACGAAGACGGTTCTGTCTTCGCTCAGATGTCCGTCGGCACAGCAGTGGACATTCAAGTCCAAGCGGAAAATGTGAAGATGGCACACTCGCACGACGGAATGCTCGATCGCAACAGGACAACTCTCCGGCTGCTACTCGTGCATCACTGGAGCCAGCATCTCATTCGCCTGCAAGAGTACGACACAACAACTCGTCTCTATCGAGTGTGAAGGGAATCGCCACGCAGTACTCCACTGCGGACCAGCGAACGACACGGCTACCACCACCTTCGCCTTCGACATGTCAGACATTCGCGTCGCCTGCGTCACAAGCTGCCCGGGAGGATCTGCCGAAATCGTAGGACAACTACACTACATGAGCTCGGTTTCGGAAGTACTCCAGATCAACCCCTCGTCGGACCCCGTCACCCCACATGCCTACGTCAACAACCTTGAATTCTTGTATCCATTCGATTTCGCTTATTTCTATTCTTTCTTCTTCTCCCTGAAAGTTATCGCTACAATTGTTGTTATCTTAATCCTCTTGTGCTTCTATGGATACATCCGCTTTGCTTTTTACAAACCGCATTTCGTTTGATTTACTTCTTCTCTTTCTCATCACCATAGTTTAGCATTCAATACTATTTCGGCCCGGGAGTGTATCTAACCGATAATAATGTTTCTCTCATACTTTGCTGCAGTCTGCTATCCCCCTCTCCATCTACAACATTAATCATTACAACGGCTGTTCTTCCTACCACTCTGCCCTATACTCCTAGATTCTTCCCTTCGCCCTTTCACTTGCCTTAGCCTTTCTCTCTTTCTATTGAGTCTATTAGAAATTGAGTGTTCGTCGCGTTTATTCTATTGTCGCGTGAAGGAAAATAAAGGTTTAATTACCCAAGTTTGAGATTGGCACATCTCAAGCCCGGGCACATTGGGGAAGAGAAAGAAGGAACAGGATAAAGCAGTGGACCAGTGCGAGGGGCGAGTAGAAACAGTACAGACAGGGAGGGGACGGGTGGATGGGTTGTTGAGCGGGGGTGGACAGATGTACGGGGCAATCAAAGGTATTCTGGCCAGGGTGCACGCCTGTAGAAGTGACAGCTTTCAAGCGTACAACGGTAGACAGATTAGAAGGGTGATGAACGACGACGTCATTAAGGAGTTGAGAGAGGTGTTGGGAGAGGATGGGGACTTGAAGGGTATCTGGGAATGCATGTCACTTTTCGCACGCCTGCCGCACGTTTAATCTGGGGGAAAAACTGAGCTCAGATAATGTCGAGATAATCTCGAGATTATTTTTAATTTCGGGCTCGTTTTCTCAGTTTCGGGTACATATTCATGCAATTTTGTCATCGGAATCGGATTCTCCGGGCCTGATAACCATATAGAGGCAGAAAGAAGCATGAAATTTCATCAAGATTGATTAGAAAACGGTAGCTCACCATTATCTCGACGAGATAATGAGGAGCTACCTCACCTCAGAAAATCTCGCCATTAATTCGGAGCTCGCCATTTTTGGCGAGAGAGCACGCGTTTTTGAGAGAGCAAAACTGAGCAGTAGATCTGTCCTCTCTTTTGCTCTCTTCATTTTGCATACTCTCTCGTCGCTCTCTATTCCGAATTATGGTCTCCCCCCTACCAGTTGGGGGAGACCATAATTCGGAATAGGTTTCAAGAAGAGGTCTGACATAACATATGAAAAGCCTAGTTAGTAGAGCTAAATTGGATGTCTTGAATGTTCGTAATATATACATACATCTATTTCTAGCCTTAGTTGTGATGGAATCTATATGATCATCAAAACGGAGTCTATCAGAATACGTTAAGCCGAGGTCTTTGTACGAGGAAACAATGGGAAGGGGCGAGGTAGAGAGAGTGAAGTGAAAGGGGGGATGAGTTGGGCCGACTAGCATACATGCGGACTTAGAGGAAGAAATTACGAGGGAATGGGAATGGCACCAGACAGCGACAGCATCGATGGCCTCTTGTAGTAGCTGCGGGTTGTCCCTCGTGTACATCTTGACGTCGTCTGCGTAAAGAGTCACGTGAACCGACGGGGGCAAGCATCGAGGCAGCGTGTCGATGTACATCATGAAAAGAAGGGGCCCAGAACGGACCCCTGAGGGACACCGCTCTGTACCGTATACGCCCTAGAGTCACTCTCACCCACTCTTACACTTTGTGTTCTACCGATTAAGAATGACTCGAACCAACTATGGAGAGACCCAGTTATTCCAAAATTTGATAAAGTAACAAGGAGAGACGAGTGAGGAATTGTATCAAAGGCCTTTGATAGGTCTAGGAAGCAGACACTGGCGTGAGAGCCCGAATTGAGAGTAGAGAAGAGGCCAGACAGAGATTGAAGCAAGGCAGAGGAACAGGATCGCTTGCTACGGAATCCGTGTTGAGCGGGATGCAACAAACTATTAGAGTCAAGATATCTAATTAGCACATCAGATACAATTCTCTCAAAGACCTTGCTAGAAGAGCATGTAAGAGAGATTGGTCGGAAATTATTAGGGTCATGTTTGGAGCCTTTGTTCTTATATATGGGCTTGATTATTGTATGTTTCCAAATGTTAGGACATGTCCCATACATCAGAAATCGGTCAAATAGAATGCACAAAGGGAATCGGCGTCGGCGCAGCACTTAAGAAAGTAATAGGGAATCGAGTCGGGAGATGTCGAACAACGCTTGGGCAATCTACTACAAATACGATGAACAGAGGAAGGGGTGATATCAATGAAGTCAATCGAACAATCGATGTTGTTAGAACGATTAATCGTAGGAGAGGGGCGACTATTGAAAGACGATGAGAAGCAATCAGCGAGAATAT
>LS894028.1:306535-330426 GCA_900490955.1 Micoletzkya japonica | reverse complement strand
CAGTCCTCATAAGTCATGACAGTAGGCAAATTCAAATCATGGTTAATGAGCTTACTGTCGCTCTGGGCACGGTGGGATTGTCACTTAATGCTAGCAAGACAGTGGCAATCTCTTCCAATCCCAGAGGACGAGAGGTTGCTATCAATGGCCATAAAGTTCGATTGGTGGAGCGATGTGTGTACTTGGGGCAAGAAATCTCTCTAGATGACAACCGCTTTGCGGGAGAAGTCGACAGGAGAATTCGAGCCGCTAATTTCGCCTTTTCTAAGTATCGCACGATCTTCACCAATCGACAAGTACCTATGCCCATCAAAAAGCGCCTTTTCGAAGGCGCGGTCCTCACCGGGAGACTGGAGAACAAAATTGCTGTGGCTCAGAGGAAGTGGCAGCGCTCAATGCTCGGGGTAAGTTTGCTTGACAGGAGGACGAATGAGTGGGTGAATAGACATGCTAATGTAAGGGACGCGGTTCGATGCTGTAGAGAGAGGAAGTCGTTGTGGGCTGGTCGCATCGCGGGGTCTTGATTATCGGAGGTGGTCGAGGGCTGTTTTGGAATGGCATCCTCGTGGGCCTAAGCGAAGGCAAGGTCGGCCAGTTATGAGATGGCGAGACGACTTGGTGAAGGCGGTCGGACCCGAATTCTTGAGGAAGGCGCAAGACAAGGCAGAATGGAAGACACTCATGGCGCTTCAGATCCAGTGACCCCCAACACCTGGTCCCTGCCCTGCTGATCTTGATAAAGAGCGTAAAACTAAAAAAAAACCTTTTTGAACCCTTATTTCTCTGAGATGAAAAACACCATGATCATCTTCTTCTAGATATAGATAGTATGCTTGGTCGTCTAAAGCGCTACGGAGAGTTTTGCACAGTGTTCTAAATGGTAAGCAAACGAGCCAAAATGCTGAGGATACGGTGCTTTCCGTGCGAGAATTCCTACCGAAATCAGGTGTTATTTTTCGGCATCTCGTTCGCTTAACATTTTCACTGTTAGCAGAACACTGTGTTTGTTCGAATTTCTCAGGAATAATGTTGTTCTACCCTGCCAAACTTGCTCCGTCGCTCTTCCGAAACCATTTTCCGAATAGAGATACAGCAACAATACATGCGCGCCTTGACTCCCGCAACGAGTTGGAGCTGTGTCCTAGTGGATAGCGCGTTCGTTTTGCAAGCGGATGGTCGGGGATCGAACTCCGTCCCTCGCCCCCTGTTGCATTGGTCGGATCACTGTGTCTAGTCTTCTCCATATACACCAAAGTCATAGGCTATGCGTCTATGCTTCCTGCTATTCTCTCTATTTTCATTGTCTGTCGCTTTTCTGGGACGAACACGCGGGAATACAGATAGTATATAGTGGCTATTGTGGTAAGCATTCCTTCAGCGGTGTATGTGATGCACATACAGAAGCGCTATAAATAGATAGAACCAACAATAAAACGAAATCTTATTATGATTTCATTATTATTAAATAGTCGCCTTGAGTTGTTCACTTCAGATAGTGTCCATTCTAGTTAATAACGTCCTTCACTTTGTCCTCTCCCCCATCTTCTTGTTCCCTCTTCCCTGTGGATATTCCGAAGGACTCCTCGATCTCGCGACGAACAATCGTCATCTCGGATTTGTAAGTATTCATCTGTAAGTAGGAATCGACGATACGTGTTTGATTGCTCGTGCCCTAAGCGATATCAGAGCCTACGCTAATTTTCCATTTGATTTCTGTGCGTAAGAGTCTGACTGTTCTCTCTGTTCCCCTCGCGCGCGGTCGGCTCTCCATTTTGAAGACTTGGAGCACGGGGGGAGTAGCTCCAAACGAGGATCGAGAGGACTACTCAAGATTCTACGGCAACTCGGACTGAGTGGGTTTTTGAAGAAGATTCGAAGTTTTTAACCTCTCCCATCTATATCAAAGCCCCTCCCTTCGATCCCCATCCACTGCTAGTCCTGATAAAAGTTGTAAAACTGAAACTGAAAAACTGAAGAGTCTGACTCGACAGGCTCTGACCTTTACCCGTAATTCTATTGGTCTAGGTCCTATGGGGACTCTTCTGACGAGTCTTGGCCCACCGTACTTCTCATGCTTCGTCTATCGTCACCAGGCAAGTAACCACTGGTTCTTCGCGTGGCCTTCAAAGAAGTAACTAGTCTCAGCAGTTCGATGCGGAAGCTTATGCTAGAGACAACAGGTGGATTTCAGGCCGTTCTGCCTACGAACTCAATTATGAAGCTGGGAAAGTACACGCTTGCCCTTGGATTATGTCTGATGTATATACATTTTATAAGCCTCGGTGTAGCATTGCTAAGCGTATTGCAAGCACTATTACCGAACCCATTCAGTACTTCATAACCATCGTACCTCAGGAATATCACGGACTCGAAAAGGTATCCATATCGAAGAAACTGTCTTAGTAACTATCTTCAGAGCTTACCTCCATCGATCATATCACGCATGTGTTGCTTCAGTGGCAAAATCAAAGGATTCGCGATATACAGCCTAGTAACAACGTCTTTCTACTATGCATGCATGTTCATGGTAAGACGCATTCTCTGCTTCCTCCTGAATGGCCCTTTAGGTCTCCTATCGCACTTTTTCTACACGATAACCCACCACGTATTCCTCAGCATACGAACGAGATTGTACCACAAGCAAATGATGAAGATGTTGTTGACTCCGTCAGGGAAGAACTTGAACATCCTACACAGTGTTTCAGATCGTTCCCTCCGTTTTCATCTTCCTTCCAATAGTAGCACTTCTCCTCCAGTACTCACTCCAGATCACAAACCACCATAAGATTCAGAAGCGATGCCATCATTTGAACAGTGTTGATAGAATATCATGACTGTATGTCTTCAGTCTTCTCCAGAATCGCAGTAGAGCTCATCGGATTACATTGCCTGTTGCACTCGGTTGTACTCATCACAACTTATAGACACATCTTCAGCAAGCTCAGTGCCAAAGTAAGGATAACCGTAAACGAATTAGTTTGCCATTGGACATAGCATATTTTCCTTTCAGAAAGCTCGCAGCTATGTGAAGACTTATGCGAAGGAAAACTCGGACTGGGTGTCAAAATTTTAGCAATTCACAAGAGCAGATATATTATTTATCGGTATTCATCATGATATGACTGCCTAGCAGTAACTAAGCTTGCATAAGAAAATAAAGCTTTATACACAACAACTCTCAGCGTATACTTGTATTGCGCAATGCCCGGCCAACGTGGAGATATTTATATAGAAAAGGAAAGTCGTCCCTTATGCATGTGATGAGTAATCCCGGTCTGACTACTGCGGTAACCGGTGTAGATGTTAGACGAAGAGAAGAGCGGAGAGGAGGGCGGTTGTCAAACAGAAGAGGGATGCTGACGACACGGGATCGTCGGTGTGTTCAGACGACAGATCGCCTTCCGTCGACAGACGGGCAGTTGTGGCTGTGGCTGAAGAAGAAGAGAACAATGAACGATCGAAGGGAACCAGGCAGGAGGGCGCTGTACTAATACATGACTCACATGAACACAGCGAAATAAGTATCCTAAACCATCTTACGAATGCAGTCTTTTCCGTCCTGATCGAATCCCTCGCAGCACACGTTGATCTCAGCCTCTTTCTGCTTAGTCACTGGAACTTCGACGTGTGTCTCGATCGTCCTGTGATTAATGATTATGCAGAATATTGATCAATGAATCAGCGCGAATCTGCTGACCCCGTCAATGCAGGATTTCACAATTCGATGACGAAAGCATAAACATTTTTCCCGGTGGACAAGAGGTACACAATTGAGCTAAACATTTAAATAGCTTACTCTTCGTAGGGGCAGCTGAAGAGTTTGGTGATGTCCCAGCATTTCTTGTAGACGATCTGCTGACTCGTCGTTACAGTAACCTCCGTTGTATTGTATGAAATACTGCAAGAATCATGCGATCATTGTTATAAAAAGAACGTAGTGTCCAAGCGATCGATGGAAAGCAATAAGCGAGGGTCGACAATATCTCACGTCATCTTCCTCTTGCATACGTTGTCACCCTCGGGCTGGTCAATTTCATCGAGGAACGGCGCGAGAGATGATTCGGACGAACCACTGTCACTCTCAGATGAAGAATCGACGACTCGATTCGAGAGAAGGTCTTGACTCTTGATGGGAAGAACGAGGAGCAAGAGAACTACGAGCATTCCTCAAGTGTACGGTTGCTCAACGAATGCGAAAGATCAAAGACGCTCTCAAAGACTGATTGTGAGACAAGCCAACCGAAAAGATGAGAAGTGTTAGTCCTTTGTTAAACGTGTATCTAGGACAGATTGTATTACAAGCTATGCTAAAAGGATAACATTTCCAAAAGAACGTAAGAATATGGAAGGGACACAAAGGTCTGGACACAACTCCTGGTTGATTAGCATTTAAAAGAGGATTGAACAGAGGGAAGGGAAAGAGAGAGCGGATGACGATATATCGATATACGCCCATACACCCGATTCGAGGAAGTGGGCTGAATACACAGTCGAAATGAAGGAATACGGGCGGAAAAAGGAGGAGATACATCGAGAGCTTTCGAGAATGAACCGTGAACGGGAACAATTCAGAGTGGATTTGAACATGTCGTGTACAGTAATCAAAACGTTGTCCTCGGTCGCATGAATATCGAGGAAAGAAGAAATGTCATCCAACATGAACGGATGATGTTCGAAGGGCGAGCTCAGCACGACGAATCTGAAAGGAAAAAAAGAGATCACCGCCCCAGAGCAGGTAATCTCTAATAGAAATTCCAAACTCAATCTGCTAGAATCATCGCTCATACACAATTCCAACTCATACGATCCTTAGATTTAAATAGTTGTGTTGCAGCATGAATTACGAAACTGCTGATAGCAGTTCTACATGAGGGGACGGTAGAGATCGAACGGTTGAATGCATTAGCGAATGAACACCCATTAGTTGTGAGATGACATAAGATAAAGCTAGAAAGCGTACGATTTAACAAATCGTACATCGAATAAGGGCGAACCTGGATCTTCAAAATCCTTGAACAATCCGAATTGCCCGAGGATTGCAGCGAACGGAAGGACTATGAAGATTGTGGGAACAGCTGCCTACAAACGAATGCTAAATGTAGAAATATGTTAAGCTACTTGAAGAAGGAGAAGCTTCGTCATTCTCCAGTGGTACAGTCTTGTCTCGCACTGAACGTAGCTTTTCAAATCTACTACCCCAGGGAAAAGTAGATTTGAAAACAAATCTGAAATAGTTGACGTTTTAAATGCGACATGTGAAATTCGCAGAAACGTACAAGAACTAAAAACAGGAGACAAGCGACAATAGTAGCCAGGCAGAAGACTGCGTACAACGTTCCATGTAAAGTAAAGCAGCCCAGTCCGGGAATCGGAACACTTGCTATGTTATAGATCTAAAAAATATTCGTTTAAAACTGGATTTCATAAGTTATAGTCGCCTATCTCATCTAAGTAAACACTTAACGAAAGTTTTTCCCGCGTCTCCACTTTGTCGTACATCACAAGCTAAAAAAGGTGACCCAGTGATCTATATTTCCTAAAAAAACTTATGTACGTATAGAAGGAGTCCGTGTGACATAGAACACAATGATATGAAAACAAGGATAATGGTGAAGTTCCATTTACTGTGAAATAGCGACGATCCCGGAAGTTGTACCACTTAAAATGGATCTAATATATGCATCATATGCGCATGGATTGTTTTATTTTATTTATACCAGCATTAAAGGAACTGTCCCACGAAAAAAATCGGTGTTGAGTTATTCATTGCGAACAATCTAAAATGGGCTAGACAACAAAATGAGCAAAAATCCCGATTCGAAACTGCTCTCTAGGCCTCCGTACGGCCATCTGAATGTGCGAGATACGGTAAATCTTGTGGGGTAGTTTGTAGTCTAGACTGTCTATCTAAATAACCCCTGGCAATGCCTGGTCGCTCTCGCTCTCCGTGGAGTAGGAAGGGAAGAGCTAGGGAAGGGGCGAAGGTGTGTAGATGTAAGAGCGGCGGAGATCAGGCGATGCCACTGGGTATATTTGTGGGAGAGGAGTGCTTGGCTAAACTACAAACTACCCCACAAGATTTACCGTATCCCACACATTCAGATGGCCGTACTGAGGCCTAGAGAGGCGTTTCGAATCGGGATTTTTGCACATCTTGTTGTCTAGACCATACTGCTATGTTTCCAACGACTAACTCAATAACGATTTTTTTCGTGGGACATTTCCTTTAAGACCCTATCGAAGCCAATAACACGATCCTTAAACCTTGTATCGATAGATGAAGCACGCCGCACACACAGTGTTCTGACTACAGTGAAAATGTTAAGCGAACGAGATGCCGAAAAATAACCCGGATTTCGGTAGGAATTCTCGCACGGAAAACACCGTATCCTAAACACTTTGGGCCCGATCGCTTAACTTTTAGAACACTGTGCACACATTGCACGCGAACCATGCTCCCCAAATTCCCTGAACATTTGTCAGAATAATTCCCCAGTAGATGAATAGAGCTTACAAACTGTATTCGTCCCTCCACTCCGCAATTCGTCACTAATAGGTTGCTATACATGCAGTTCGCAGGCCGTAGTACGATGGGACAACAAAGAAAATTGCCACTAAGATCGCTCCCAGCCGAGCACAACTCAAATTGACTACTTGCAGACGCATGAGAATATCACATGTCGAGAACATTTAGTCAAGAGATGGCAAGGTATTTCTAACATTTTGATGTCGATAATATGTTAGAGAAATGTTGCAAAGCACTCACCACTACAGATAATAAGTACTTTCTATATTCACTGGCCGCGCGACCGGAACGATAGAATACAAAGTAGGCCGTGATTGAAGAGAACAATAGGGAAATTGAACCCAGTATAAATTTTATATGTGCAACATATGAAAGTAGGGGAGATGAAGGGAGAAACTGTGATAGAGCTGACATCTATAAGAACTATTTAGATTAAGAAACTTGACAATAACATTTAAAAAAGCTTAGACCAATTAACCATGTTAATGAAAAACAGCAGCAAAAAGGTGAGATCTCTGTGAAAACATCTAAAATGTGATATGATTAAAATAAAGGCTTGCATTACCATAAAAGACGTGAGAGCTCTATTGCCAACCTAAATCTTACGATCTTGAGGAAACTATATAACAACCTCATCTTTGTTAAAGGGCCCCTCCAGGCAATATCTGCATTTTTGACATCATTGGATAGCTCTCAAGGTCCTGAGTCTCATACTCTCTCCTTTTCAGTGGAAACTTCGTCGTTGCTGAGAATGAGCTGTGCAAAGACTTTTTCTCTCGCTGTCTGTGCGTCTCTTCATTCCTCTCTTGTCTCTCACAAAAAAAATCAACCGCTCTTAATTGGTTATCTCTTGAAATGAATGAGATGGTTGGAGGGACCCTTTAAGTGTTAAATTTTTCTATGAGCTGGACTTAGCAGAAGGGCGGGGGGGGGGGTGCGAAGTCGGGGGGTGCGAAACAAAATCCAGTGACGGGGCGCAGATACTGAAATACACTGAGCGAAATTTCACCACCATACAGCACCTAGTGAATCATTCACCAGACAAATTTCACCAGCCCGCTGGTGAATGGAGCACAATTCACCAGCGGGCTGGTGAAATTTGTGTGGTGAATGATTCACTAGATGATGTATGGTGGTGAAATTTCGCTGAGTGTAAGTTCCTCACCCCCGTTCTCCAAACGCGAAGCATTCGCAGTCGCAACGCGCCACCCTAGGATGAAGTTTTAACATCACATACTCATAAAAGAATTGTAGTTCATATTTTCTTTTTCATCTCAGAATTTTAAAAAAATAAACTAACAGCGTGCAAATGTATTCTAGTGCCAATCGACAGTCTTCTGCTTTTCTTTTTTCGGCATCGGTTAATCTGAAATTCATATGTTGTATAGCATATTGGCCAATTTCACTCACTCTTTTTCCTCGGCCTTCTCAGTGTCGACTTCCTTGAGAGTAAACCATCCACAACAATAGAACAAGAAAACAAAATAAAGAATTATTGATAGAGGAGGCGGAGAACGAGTAATTGAAGTGAACTCAACCAAACGCTACAAAAATTGTCTATGCTTTATGAAACAATGCATGACACGGAGAAAGAAATACAAAGAACGATATATATTTACCTGATATTGCTTGTATTGATATTTGTAAGGAGACGAATCGCTGACTTCTTCGTAAGTTTTCCTGCATTAGATTGCTTAATTTAATTACATGACCAACAAAACTACGTGAAGAATGATGTGACCATGTTGACCAGAAGTACCGAGGAGACGAGTACATATACGAATAGCAGAATCTGCAACCACGAGGATATTAATTATTTCCTACACTTGCGGAAAAGCTATATGCTTAGGACGGCATTACAAATTATTTTAGCTTTTGAAGTTTCATCAACATAGAAAGATCAAATGTAAGCACTATAAGCACACATCTTCAATAAGATCTATGTTGTCTCCCAGATGAACCTATAAACAAGTACTATAATCAATTATTTCCTACCGGACTCATCCATGTGCGAAACAAGCAATTAACGTCGTCCTTAACAAAATATTCATAGGTGAAGTTTCCGGGACAGCCATCTATTTCCCCTGAACAACTCTAAAATATAAGCTATGCCTGTGGAAGTCCTGGAAGACTAATAAGTATCGCGAAACTCTAAAAGAAACAAACATCACCTTCTTTCGGTTCATCTTGCAATTCGCCTACTATCTCAAACCCTCCGTTCGAGAATAACATCCATAGGAAACTTTCCACCGTTTTCCCTTAATTTAGTTGCGATCGTTTAGATATGTAAGCTAAAGATACCTTTGAGTGAAATAAGCGCAATAGCATACGTAACCCAAAACAAGAGGAAAATAATAAGAAAAGACCACAGTGTTCGCAACTGAAACTGACTAAAATATATGACAAATGCCTGTACACTACCATTTGCCTCAGCATAATAACGATCGCACCAAAGAAGGAATCATATGAAAGCAGTCGCATAAGTCGAATTGAGGAAAATATGAATGAAAGGTGAAAGGAGAAACTGCAAAGGTGAGCTATGTATAGTAAAACATTTGGTAATGTAAGCAATAAATAAAACCTATGACTGCTATTTATCCAATGCTTCTGCAAGAATAATATTGTTACTCGGATAAGAGGAAGAGCACGGCCGAAAAGAAACCGCCATTACGCTCGCAGCAGCTTATCAGCAGAAGACGAGACGCAGAACTGCTGAGCCCTGCACACTTGCAAGCTAATGAAATAAGCGTTAAGTAATTTCGATTTCTTCGGATACCTTCCAGATTCACAACTGTAAGCTAATAAGATAGGTAAGCAGCTTACAAAAGAGATTGAGGAAGTTGTGAAGAGAATCAGCAGGATTTTTTCGGCAGGAAGATAGTCGCAAGCGACCCCTCGTAACATATTCCTTCATTATCATGTCAAGAACGAAAACTGCCTGACAACAAAAGATTCACCTATTATTTTCTACCATATTCCAGCAAAATTTGAGCTGTTCATTGACAGCTCGAAAGGTTTGAAGAAAAAAAACATGAGAGATGGAGACTTACTTGCCAAAATACCAGGAATAGTTCCAACATATCGTCCGTTGGATTTCGATACTTTATTGATTTTCTCGTTTTATTAAGTAGAACGAAGGCGAATAAAATTACGTAATTTATGTAGAAAAACTGAAAAGACTAACTTTTTTGTTGTACAACAATTCACTTTACTTCTCACTTTGTTTCTAATGTTATTTCACGACTTTAAAAATATCAAAAGCGGTATAAGAAAGAATATAACGACGATCAAAAATGTAAGAATGGTAATGTGAAAAAATTGAATCCCTATCCAGCTAACCGTATGCACACCGTAGTTGCTGCGTGGAGACGTGTAGAAACGCCTGACATTGCTAATCTTCTGTCCCATATTCTTCCATTTCTTATCATTCCGCTCCTTTTCCACCTTAGGGGTAGGAACTGCAAGTTGTTAAGTATTATGTCGTATGCTTTACTTACTTCTACGATTGCTGCGGAAGGGAAGAAACAGAAGAGGTACAACAGTCACGTAAGACAAAAAATAGCGGATCTGAAATTTATGGCTATGGAAACGTGAAGAGATGAAACAAACAGTGCCAATATGAACGAGTGGAGACCACCGTTCCTCTGTGATTTTTCGACATATGCTGAGATTGAGGAAGCTCTAAAACTGTTATATCTGCTTCAGTGCTGCCCGATATGCACGATCTTATTTTTTTAGGAAAACATACCTCTAACTTCGCATGCATCGCGAGATCAAGCAGAGATACTATCCGTGTTTCACACTTGTCAACTCCTTCAATCACTTCATTGTAGTTGAATTCAAGAGCGAGCTTAACATAATGAGATCGCACATATTTTACCAGATTTTACTGACCCTCGCATGTTGCTCATTCCCATGATACGCCTTCTCCATGAGATCAATGGAAAGTTTTTCGTACTTTCTGAATTAACATCAAAATTAACTTACTTAATGTAAACTAACTTGATACACTTGTCGAAAGCTTCTATGCGTACCCACTCGTGAGATATCTCCAGAGACTTCTTCATTCTTCTTACAATTAGCACTTTCAGATTTAGTTTTACCAATACTTTACTTTAAGCAATGCTTAAAGTGAACGTAAGATGCCGAGATGTACCGTGCAATGTAGCAAATAAGTAACCCGTAGAACAATGGATACTTTGATGTTGACCAGAGATAATGTAACTGCTTTGAACTGGAGAATAAATATGATTAATAAAAAAATTGCACAACTTGTAGAACGCGTGAATACACAACTTCGATGTTTCGTCGAAACTCTTGAGGTCCTTGAGCTTATGCCGAAATACCTCAAGTAATCTTCTTATCATTTTGTTTATGGCATATTGAAATATGAGACTCGAAAAAGATAAAGATATGAGAAAGATAAAAGATGCCAACCAATTTGAGCTCCTTGTCCATTATGTCCACAATTGTCTCAATGAGGTCATCAGCTCCCTCATCGTCTATTATACACTGCTTGAACAGATGATCCTACAGAGACGGTTTTGTTAGAAAGAGCAAACATTACCTTTTCCTCGATTTCAGTGACTAACTTCACAATATCGGCTGATCTGTCCCCGGGAGGTTCAGTGTGCGGTTTCGTCATCGACGTGGGCTGATCTTCCGCCTCACCATTACCTCTGTCATCAGTGCATATTAGCGGCTCTGCGATTGAACCACTCGACATACACTTCGTACAACCGCAAGCCCTAAAACTTGAAAACTAGAGCACGAGAATCGATCAACACCGAAGTTAGATAACAACGCGATGAAAACAAACAGAAAACAAAGAAAGAAACAGGCATGTAAATAAGTAATCTTGCCCAAACATATCATTTTTTAAGGATCAACGATCAAATAAATATTCGAATGGAAAATTAGGGAAGATGAGAAGAAAGGAGTAAATGTGTGCACAGAATTGGTCCGTGACTGGGTTCACTATCAACGACCTCTTCTTATCACTTCCACGGCGCTTTCATATACGCAAGCTGTGAGGAAATGGAAAAAAATTTATACTGCATCGTAACAGGATTTCAAATTTACAATCGACTCTTCACAAAGTCAAGCTGTTACATTTACACCCGTATTTTCCTAAATGTAGATGGAGAAATGTAAAAAGAGGATAATTTGAGGGTCAGATATGTTGAAAACTTAATTTTAAAATTATTCTAACTTAAAAAATTAGCTCTGCACATACGTTAACTGCGTCAATCTTTTTTCACATTTCTCGGACATAAAAGTGTCTTAACTAATCCGCAGAACCATAATCGGATGAAGTGTACGTGAACTCATACGTGTGCGCCTTTCCTAGTGGGCATGCCAATGTAAAGAATAATAGCCTGCATATATGGGCGGGGCTGTCCGATCAGACGTTAGTATGGGTGCCTGCACTAGAGAATCATTGTGGAAAACGCTTGTAAAGGTGCCTGCTTTCTTATTTCCTAAAATTGTATAAGGGAGGCTGGAGAAATGTTAGGACAACACCAGCCCATGTATGATAGCCCATAAATTCAGTGTTCAAGCCTACCAAAGTATGATTTCGTAAACAATTCGGGTAACTCTAACAATAAGCTATGGGCTGACCCAAACACATCAACGTCATTATTGGAGCAATCGTATTATACACACTGTATCCCCTTTGACAAAAGAGGTGGGTAGAACTCGCCATCTATACAATGAAGCTGGATCAGAGGGCTTGGACCAGTGTGAAAATGGGGGCAGCGAAGCATTGAGGGTACGGTAGAGAGGCTTCTAAAGAGATAAACAAATGGATTACATTCACAAAAAACCTTCTCATTTACAAATTTCATAAATAAAATGAGATTTGTTTATAATTTTTTTTGGAATTTAGATTTATTTAATGAATTAATAGAATTCTCCTATCTATCAAGATATCTCCTATCTCCTTTGAATACCACTTCACTGTTAGCGCAGATAAACGGTGTAAAAGCCTAACTGTTATAGAATTTTAAAATGATTTACTTTTAAGGAGCACAAACACATTCTATATACACACCATAATCAACTAGGTGTTGAAAACCAAGCGCAATTTGCGTACTTATCGTCTGTCCCTTCATCGTTTAAAATTTCCTTCATGTAAGATCTCAATCTCTCTTTCAGACAACGAGATTAATGTGCTTGGTTTTCACACCCTAAATTCAATGTGCTGGACATGTTTCCAACAGACTCTCCATTGGCAACATCAGTCCACTTGCAAACGGTAAGCCTACCGTAACCCGAGTCCTACCGTGCCCACCTTAGAATGCGAGGCCTTCCAGCAGTCCTGCACATCATTCAGAACGAGGTTCCACTGTCTATCGAACGCAACGAGAGTGCCTCTCATGACACGGTCCACTCGATTCAACGAACGAATACGCACCTTAACGGGAGGATACGGTAAGGGTACTGTACTAACAAGCACCATTCAACACATTACAATTTCATCATCTTTAACAATCATAAGATTGCGTTTGAAATATTCAAGAATACGATAAATAAAGCACTGCCTTGACCGGAGTACCTCAATCCGTTGGCAGTTAGTCACAGCGTAGGCAAGTATGGCCAGCGGGCCCTGTACCGATTTCATTCGTGAGAGCACCGTTGACACGAATCTCTTCCGCTTCTCTTCGAATAACGCTCTGCAAAGGAATATACCGTGCACCCGACTACAGTAATCCTTCGTAGCCTACTGTATCGGTATACGGTCACCGCAGACCCCATCAAGCTGAGCTATCCATACTCGATCAGAGTGCGAAGTGACATAAAATATTTCTCAACCTACAGTAATCCCCACCTGTTCCCAATGACCATCTTCTTCAACCGTTCCTCCCTCCTCCTCCTCTCCTCCTTCTTACTCAGGGGTACGGTATTCTCCTTGGGACCCTGCTCCCTATCCTCGTCCAGTATCCGCTCTGCCAATTCTTCATCGTCCCCCCGAAGAAACCTCAAGGAGAAGCTCAAGGAGTTCTAGTAATATTACAGTAACCAACCACGGTTAAGCAACCAATTAGCTAACGTCCTCGTATAGATCTAGTTAAATTGAGCCGTACTACTCTTATAAACCATACTTTCATTACTCTACTCTTACTTCTCAAACTCCTCCAGAGTTCCATCGCTCACGCCCCTTCCCATGCTCATTCCGAGAACCGTAGTCGGATCCATATCCGGCGATAAGAATATCTCGTCCTCCTCCATATTTACCTACCACCGCCTCTTCCCTTCTCTCTTACCGTAACCCGCTTGAGTACTCATCGGTATTCAACCGTAACCCTACCATGTCCGTTTCACGCTCTCCTTCTCATCCCATCAACCTTTATTCATCTATCAATCTCTCGGATCTGTTCATCAGAGAGGCGACAAACAAGACAAACGATTGAGGGTAGTTTATAAGTTAGTGACAGGAAGGGGGATGGGAAGGGGTACTGTAGACTAGTGACAGCCTGTTCACTGCCCCAATCTAACTCATATCTCCTCTCCCTCCTCTCCTCTCCCTCCATCTTCTCATCCCATCAGATACGACTGTTGCTGTTGATGTTGTGCCTGATCCCTCTCCATATCCGAGGCGAATCGCACGTTGACATTCGGCAGAAGTGCCTTGAGACCCTCTTGCCATTCGGAGAGAGAAGAAGGCTGATGACGAGGGGGTTGAGGGGGGACGGGGGCATACGAAGACATGGGGAGGGGATGGTGCCGGGGGGGACCGAGACCCGGAGGGGGAGGGTGGTGCGGGAGTTGAGAGGGCGGAGGAGCGAGGCCGGGAGGAGGAAGACCGGAGAATAGTGAGGGAGGGGCGAAGGGATCGGAGGGGGCGTGGTGGGTGTGAGGAGAGGGACGGGCGAACATCTGATCGAAGGAGGACAGACGAGAGGAGAGGGAAGAGGAGGAGAGGGGGTGGAAGGAGAAGGTGTCGAGGGGAGAGGAGTCCAGGCCTGAGGGGGGACCACCCAGGGAGAAGGACGAGAGACCACCCACGAAGCCGGACATCGAGGGAGCGGGAAGGGGAGCGTGCGAGGAGTGACGCAGCTGCTCCTCCCGCCAGGGGTCCATCGGGGGAAGGGGACCGAAGCTGCAAGCAACAACCATTAGACATAGCCCCCCTTTATTCTTACAAACTACAGTGCAGTCCATACATTACGTCTTGCTCATAGTCAACTACCGTATCCCCCTATCTTGTGACTAGATTCTAGTCCCTACCGTATCCTCCCCTAACTTACCCCGGTGGTCGCGATAACGTAGGAGCACTTCTCATAGCGCTGGCTGCGGCAGCGCTCTCCTTAAGTGAACAATCTTCCCCTCTGCCCCTCGTAAAGGCCGTGTAATATTGACATAAAAAGCAAAACAAGAGTAATAAATAAGCGAGAAACCTTTTTCCTCTTCTCCTCCTCTACGAGAGCCGCCAACTCGCGACTGCTCTCGTGGAAGGGATCGAAGCCCAGATCGTCATCCGAGAAGAAACCGGACGAATTGCCCTGAGGGAGGGGCGGGTTGCAAACGAAAGAATGACGACAGTTAGTACATCTAGTCAGGAAAGAGGCAACGGCCATGCGTCAGTCGCGATACCGTCTTTTATCTTACATTCAAGCCAATCAATGTAAAAATGGCCAATGACCGTACGGTACAAGTCAATGTATATTACTTACCTGGGGTGGAGAGGAGGGTCTCGGGGCCAATCCCAATAGGGTTTGCCATTCGGGAGCCGATCCGTTCGGTCGAGGTGGTGTTATGCTGCAACGACCATTTCTTATGGGTAGCTACCATTTCTACACTTCTTATTGTAAAATGGTTTCTGCTCATGTCAGTTGTATTCGCTCAGTTTGCGATAGCTACCGTACCTCGAGTCGGATGGCGGTGTGAGAGTGGAGGGAACGGGGACGGAGAGGCCGGGAGGGGGAGCGAGGCCGGGGGGAGGGGACGAGGAGGGACCGTCGTCGCGAGAGGTCCAGTCATCTGCGAAAGTGAAGTTGGGGGGGGGAGATTACTGTATCGTGGTTACTGAATGTCCTGCCCATAGCAGGGAACCATTGGTGTGCATCTACTTGCTCATGCTTATGCCTATGTTTCCGCTCTTTGACAAAGTACAACATGCTTGACTCGTATACCACACATTCCTTCATTTTCAATAGCATACATGGGCTAGTATTGTCCTCACATTGCTGCAGGCACCCTCACGTAATAGAGAAAATCAAATGCAGCAATGCTAACCAGCCTATAGTCTATGATTATCGGGTGCAGGCACCCATCCTAACGTCCGATCGGACAATCGCCCCCCATGTGTGTTCAATAGCAAAAGTCTCTTTCCGCAGTGCCAAGACTAAAGATGTGAATAGAGCCCTTACCAGGAGGACTAGCCGACAGTTCGGGAGGGAGGACTCCCCTGTCGAGTGGAACGGCGGGCGAGGGAAGGGGCTTGCTACTCTCCTTCTTCTCCCTCTTCGCAGCCGGCTTCTTCTCCTCCTCAAGCAGAACAACCATTACGGGGGAATCTGCCCAATCTCCATTAGCTTACTCCGCCTTCTCTCGCTAAACAAAGCGGTCGCAATTAATATGAATGATCCTTTTTAACGATCGTCGACCCTTTACGGTCGGCTAGCTATTCCTTCACAGATCCTCCATGATTACCTCCCCTCTGTCAATTCCCTTCATTCCGCTTTACATTGCATACACATTCCCAACCCGCCACGTCTACCTCTGTCATACGTATCTCTCCCCTTTCCTTTTATTCATTCTTCGACTTCGTTTCCACGACAACCACCTTCTACTGTCCTCTTATCCTTCTCTTCACGTCGTTTATACCCCCTATCTCCCCTCGCTCTTCTCTATTTCTCTCAAACCCTCTCCCTCCCCTGCCCACCTTCTTACTCCTTCCCTTAGTCGGAGCTACCACCACCTCTTCCTTCTTCACCTCTTCTTCAACCTTTCCATTCATAACATTCGTTGGTCTGCTCACCCTAAACAGGGGACATCTTTGATACAATCAATAACCATCACGTTGAATACACTCCCCAGACAATAAAATGGAGTTGACTTACACGATGCTCTTGAGAGGAAGAGGTTGAGAGGGCTGGAGGGGTTGAACTGTAGAGGGAAGAGAGGGGACGGGGGGAGAGGGAGCGGGGGCGATGAGTGGAGTGGGCTGGGGGAGGGAAGACGCCGGAGGAGGCATCTCAAGGGACGAGGGGATGGGATACGGTATACGGGGAAACGCTTAGTTACTCGGTAGCTTACTACACACGCGTTGCAGGGATTGCTTAGCTTGCGGCAGGAAAAATACAGCACGGCTAAATTGCTCTCTATGTATGGATAGACGATTGAAGTAAGTTAGCTACAGAACCTACCTACGTATGGGATAGGGGAAAGGATAACCACAAGACTCCGATACACGGAGCAAACGCATCAAGGGATGTACGTATGAAAGAGTATGAGATGGAACTCTGATGCCTCCCTCCCTCCCTACTACATGCGGCTATGCAAATTACAGGTGGCACGATAGATGGGAGTAGGGGGAGGGGCTGGAAATCGATAGGCGCATGGTTATTCGCTGTTGCACAAGAACTCTGGTAGATAGGCTAACCGCGACGCGAGGAGAACGCGTGCACTTCTTCAGACTTTTTCGCGGGAATTCAAATCGGACCTTTAGTGAAGCACGCTGTATACGCGTACAGCACTTATGCGATAGCGCTTGACGTAGATTCGCAAGACAGTGCGTTATTTTTGCATGACTAAAACATATATTATAATTGACATCATATCACAGTGTTCTGACAACAGTCAAAATGCTAAGCGAACGAGATGCCGAAAACTAACCCTGATTTAGGAATTCTCGCACGGAAAACCCCGTATCCTAAACATTTTGGCTCGTTCGCTTAACATTTAGAACACTGTGATATCAAAGACACGTATTTCTGCACCCTCCTTATACCTAGGTTGAAACCTATTCCCGCCGGGTTCCCCCCCTCACCTGTGCCTGTGTCTTCAATAACGTGTCCATCAGTCGTTTCTCGTACTCTGCATGCTTTCCCGCATGCATATCTTCCTTCGTAAACGAGATATCAGAATCGGCCAGATCGTGTAGGTACATACATTCCTGCAATGCACACAATTACAATCCCGAAAGACTTATTTTGACAAGATTGATATTTGTTTTCAAACAACCTGCACAGATAACCTTTCTAATGGCACACATATCTTTGACTATGTCTATCCCACAAACGGTCGCACCAAAGAGATGCAAACTACAAAAAGGGCAGTTTTATGGGAAAGAAAAATACCCAAAGGTTACTGGACGATACGAAAAAAATCCCATGAGAAAATGAGAGATAAGAGAGAGACCGCATAGGATGATTGCGATGCATCCCAAGGGAAGGATTGGTACTGTCTAGAGAATCAGCACTACGGAGATCGCACTTTACACACAAAGTACAGGAAGCAACAAAGTCTCACCGGTTTAAAACATTGTTGACTCCGCAGGAAACTCGAGCAGTATTTGGTGGTGCCCAACGAGGCCTTGACTAACCGACCGTCCACCAACGCGTTCGTCACACCCTCAACACCAGGGGATCAATACTCGTATTTGAAACTTATTTTGCGGTAGGGTGGACATTTAAATCGCGAATTTAGAACAGCGGCGGGGATTAATTTTGCCGTGCGGTATGGGCATTTCATAGTAAACGACGGTTTGCGGGTGGGAGGGCTCTCACCCCGAAAATATATAATAAAATAAAGTATTTTTCCTCTGCTGAACACCTCCAGCAATAGTAAATTAGCAGAGTACGTCCGTTACATTGATCCCTAATGTGTCTAATTCTCTAACTTTTACACGCTCTCTCGCCTGATATTCGGCATGATTCAAATACTGACGTATCTTTTCATTTCATTATAGCCCATTGCATTTAGCTATGAATACGATGAACGTCATTATGCATCCAATGATAAGTAAATAAATAATCATCCTACCATCTAAAAATCATCCATAACAACCAACAAATTTCGCGGCAAACGTTACGCCTTACATCAATCGTGTCTAAACGCACTTTGTCTAATTAACCATACGACACGGCCCCTTCCTCCCTCCCCCCCATCACTTTCATGCAAAACTTTGTCGTGTAGCAATTTCGATGGAAAAAGCCTTGAGATTATCTCGTACACGCTTGACACACTCTCTCAGAGACAAAAACACTGCCAAAGCGCTTCGGTCTCTAATCGCAAGGACACACTAAAACCGGAAGTGGTCTATGATCGCGTATTCTCTGTCTCCCTACTATGATCCAACCATTCCTCACAAATAGTATTGCTTTAAAAAACCTCCCAACCACTATCCATGCTTGCCAAATATCCGAAAGCACACCTCTGAATGTGTAACGTTTGCCTTGCAGACCATCAAAACAACTTTTTTTCTGAGGTTTCCAACCCCCAAACGGAAATGTGTCCACGAATTCCGAGAGTGGCCTCTGTCGCTCCCCTCCATCACCACACCACACTCAAATGCGTAAATCTTCCCGAACCCGCAATATCAAAATATCCAAGACATCTCCGCCTTCAATGCCTCCCATTCATCTTCGATTTCTCTCATTTCAAACCGCTATTAACCACCTCAATAGGGTAATGCGCATTGGCATTTGTAGTCAATGTGGTTTCACAAGCTTCATGTTAGATTAGACTATTAACCCTTTCAAATAAATATCGTTTGAGGGATTCACGGATTTCCTGTTAGTTTGATGCATGGACAGCAAAGGTACACACTACACTACTTCCATGTTAAAAGATCAAAAGCTGAGTTTAGGACCAACTTGCATCCGATGCATACTACAATGCAGATGACAACTGACCGTAGATCAGTGAAGGATGTTCATAGTGCGCGTCTCCTTATTCATTGACCATTCATCACCTCTCACCCTCCATATGACACTATTCTCTCTCGCAGACAGTCCAAACCCATCTCACTTTATGTATACAGTGGCCCCCCTCAATATTGATCCCAAGCCGATCATATGGATATTTCAATTTCATTGACTATAATACACATGACCACGACCTATGGTATTATAATAAAAGCTAAGGAGTATGCTCATGAAAGGCTGCGATTAGTGCAGTCATTCACTCGAGTTCCCACCTGAATAGCCCTCAGGGCCTCTTCCACCTTGGAATACGTCACATACGCTGTATGACTCGATGTACATCCCGTCACTCCTGACGTTGTCGTGCCTACAGCCACCTGTAAAGCGGACAAGGAGATGCAACCCGGCTGGGATATGTTTCAGAGGAGTCATAAAACCGCGCCTACTCTCTAGCTCTAGTAATTTCAATAGCTTCTGCATGTAATACTCTTTCTTGCAAGAGAAGAAGATAAGTAATCCTTGCCTCGTAACTGTGAAGAAAAGATCCTAGATCTAACCATTGTTTCAGCAGCATCCCGTACAAAGGGAGCAAACGTAATTGCACTTCCATTGTATAAGTGTACTTTCTTTCTTCACTTTCCTACGGTACTCAGTCCGAATGCGGTTATATTTGTAAGTCCATCCCTGGTAGTTGATCAAAAACCAACCTTGCAAATCTTCCCGTACTTCCCAAAATACTCTGGTCTCCTTAACATCTCGGGATCCGCAACCCTCGCACTCAAACCGATGACATACACAAGATTCTGAAATCGCACTGTCAGCAACATCACTATGTGTTTAGAGCCATCAAGTTCAACTACACCAACAAAACACCATTCCCTCCTGCTTTGTCCCTTATTGTTAGCTAATCCTCGCTACAGCCTTTCAGTACCCGTGCCCCTATGCTCTTTCTGCATAACCGTAAACAAAGGCGAACCCGTGATCTACTCATGCAGTTTACGATCACTTTCCTATTCCATCGAGTGGAAGGAAAAAGGAGGGAAGAGAAAGATACTGCTATTTCCACTCTCGCCATATGGCAATTATCGAAAAATGAACGAATATGAGAGAGAGAGAAAGACAAGAAACTCACTCAAGCAAGAGAACAAGTCAGCTGTAATGACATGTGAGGCTACGAATTGAATAAACTACTTCTAACAGAAAAACTAAGTCCCGGATATCACCATGCTCTTCGAATTATGATAACACTGAGATTATTCAGTTATTCAATATCCAAGCGGAACATTTGTAGATCATCGGAAAGATAACTAACGCGGGTAGCCTCACCTTTTGTAGTACTCGATAGGACGCGAGGTGCTTTCTACTCTCGGATATCCGTTGTCTCTCCGCCTGCTGCTTCATCTTCTTCTCACTCTTCATCTTCTGCAGATCCGCAGTCGACAAAGGCTGAAAAGCAACGGAGTACGAATTGAGGATGACGATATGGGATAGCTGATTCACGGTCACTTCAACGCGCAACTCCCTGATTGCGTGACAAAACTCGCTGCAAAGTCACAAAACACGGTTCGCGATTACCTTGGTTACGTCACTTCAGTTAGCCAACTTCACTACAAACTCAGTCTTTGCATTTCCCATCAATTTGTGCGCAGGACAGTGTGCAAAGTCTTCGTGACGTCTGCTACCTATTTGTGGTTGTGTTGCGTGTTCCGTACACGACTAGCCTCTCCCCTCACCTTAAAGTTAACGGGGTCCTCTGGATAAGGCTGTCGACAGGCCGGGCACAGCCCGTTCTCATCCGTCCGCAATCGATGCCAGCAGAACCGGCAAATCTCAAGGAACGAGAGGATAACCACTGAATACAAAGACCCCGACCAGATCACTGGCTCCCCGATTTGTCAAAATCTTTACACAACACAACACTATATAAGGAACAGTTTTGCTAAGCCATGAAACCCCTCAGTTTATACTCTAATACGTCAGTGTGAAATACTCCTCTGCCCAGGTATGAACCACCCCATTTACTCGCCCTCCACTTACTTGGTATTCACACTTGCAAGGAAAGAAGTTGACATCGTCAATCTCTAGAGGCTCCATACACAAGGGACACTGCAAATACCACACTTCCCAATATTCTCCGTACATTTTTCACTGTTTTAGTGAGGATAAGTAGAAAGGCGTAAGATTTGTTTAAAATAACGACTTTATTGTAATCTAAAATGCCTGAATCATCAGGATTTTGTAAACCTCGGACCTCCTTATCCGATTGATCATCACTGCTGCAAGACATGCTAAAACGGGGGTGAATATAACGAAGAAGACGAGGCTTCTGAAAAGGGAGAATAGAGGGGAGAGAAGGACAATGCACTATACAAACGATCGATCATCAATAACCACGTGAATGCATTCTCGCGCTGCAAAACAAACATCAACCGCTGAACCCCTCTGTGAACGTCGATACTTTATTAATCGATAAATGATCAAAAGGAAGGTGATCGAAGGGGGGACAGTTCGCAGATCGATCAATGCGAGGGAGGGTTGAGGAACACTTATGAACGGGAATGGTGAGTAGCAGAGAGACCGAAAGCGACAACCAAACTGGTTAGTGAGTATTCACAGAGAGGACAGTCTCGTGCTCTCTGGGAACTGCCCAGGGGCACAGAAGGGAAAGGGGCGGGCTCTGTTTAGAACATCTGTGAGAGACACGCTCTTCGCGCCGGGACCACTCGGCTTCGAACACTTTCGTGTTGCCTACTGTAATAAAATGTCTCTGTAGGTCACATTCATTACCTACCGTAACCAAGACTTTTATTGAAAAATTCCAGTGTTTTATTGCTTGCGTAGGATAAATCGAACAACGAAGCGAATTGAAGTATTTAGAAATCGAAACAATATGCTTATTGCTCCTTTTATCCCCTGAATGAGGGTAACCATCGAAATGCCCAGAAACAGTGAGAATTGTCCTCCTAATTCTGAGATGAACCCTGGAATAGTGACCATTCGAACTTCTGTGTATTCTTCCACCTAAAATAAGTAACATTCGAAACTGTGGATGCTACTTATGTGCACTTGTAGATAAGTGTAGGACATTTCGATCCGAAACAATTCTGCTTGAGATCTGGGAGTGGAGCCTTGCTTGACTATCATGGGCGCACTTTTGACCTCGATCATATCTTCGTTGTGTTCACACGCAGGCTTACACTGAAAACAAATTCATCTAATTGACTGAAAAATAATGTGCTAGTTAGGTACCTTGAATTTTTCATATCCCGATTCGATGAGCTGATTGTAGATCGCCACTACTGTAGATAGGGAGCAGACAGGGAAGTTTTGCATGGACGGGATGATAAGAGCGTAATAGGGAAGAGTACAGTTGAAGGGGTTGATGAACCTCCAATAGAGTGCTGACTATCAGCTCACTCGGATAGATCCTGTCCTATCCGATCCAGTAGATATAAAGGACAATAAGGTGAGACCCACCATTCATCTAGCCATTGTCGTATGAAACAAGTGGATCTGCCTTGTAGTTCAGGAGAACATCTTCCATCGTTCAGGAGAATGTTCTTTTTCCTCGTTAGACGAAGACGGTGGTACTCTCCCTTATAATACCCTCTCACTTTCTCGACAATTTCTTTTTGATATAAGATATTGAATTGAACCTACCCGATTGACGTAATATCGAGGATAGAGCGCAACTTCGGGGTATTCATCTCCAATGTAGACTATCACTTGAGCCTGTAAGGGTCTACTCCCACTGAACAAGAGAGATAATCGCTAACTGAGAATCCAGATGTAGTCAGAACTCTGCTCCTGACTGGTTGGGCAAAGACTGTCAGCTTCTGTGTCTCATCGTTTCCCTCCTAAAATATATACCACGTTCTTCCGTTCTTATCTCGGATGACATCTAATATTATTGACAAGAGCTTCCATCAGTAAGCTCATTCCTACTTCGTCTAAACTCTCTTCATAGGTATAAACTCTCTTCTCTTTATGCAGGAAATATGAATTAGATAACTGATTCAAGAATACTGATTTGGATCATGGCCCGCAACCATAATTCTGGAATACCTGCCAATACTCTTTCACCCGTAGACATCGTCCCCTCATCAGTACATAAGTAACTTCAAACAGATCGCAGCAATTCAGCTTCCTTTGTCCTTTTCGGCATTCAACTAACAACTGAAACAAACAGTCCTTCCTTACACATAGTTATAGTAGGGAAAAAGGGAAGATATAATCGTTCCGTTTGCAGCGCCAATTCCGGTGCCTTACAGAGTAGAGTGATCTATTCAACTTGTATAGTAGAGAAAATCGGAACGTATAATTCGAAAATACGGTCTAGTAAAAGTTACTGGCCTTAGCGAGAAGTGGAATTTATGCGTCATCTTCGGAACGATTTATTTTAGATTTTACTGCTATCGATTTATTCTGTATGTTTGGGAGCTGCGTGCGTTCTTACAGCTTCTTTTATGTTTTCTTTTTCAGTTTTGCTCATT
>LS894028.1:251836-305629 GCA_900490955.1 Micoletzkya japonica | reverse complement strand
AAATACTCAAATTGAAAAAAGAAAACAAGAAGCGACACGAAATTACAACCAGAGACCGCTATAACCGCTTCAACAGTTTCGCGAAATTCCCGGGAAGAATATATCGTTCCGCGCATAAACACTTCCGTATTTTATCTAGAGGGCCTGGCATCGGGGGATCCCTGGACCGATTATATCTTCGTTTTTTCTCTACTATAGTGTGTATCATGAGAAAGTCTAGATGTTACTGATCTCGAAAACATATCCATGTTTCTGATATCTTTTCTCGTAATGAAATTGCACCGTTTCAGAGCACGAAAAATTCGCTAAACACCGTAGCGTTCCGATTTTCTAGACTATATCATCTCCATACATCGCTACACTCGAATCCCTGATCTTCATAGATATAACTGAACATTTCCAGCACACTTCGATTGCCCCTCCAGTCTTCATACTTCTCGAAAAGTGCCCTGAAAATCACATTTTCACCTCTCGGAATCTCACGCTTACTCTCCTTCCCCGAGAAGACTTGTAACATCGGAGTTATTGAATCCAGACCCGGCCATGAAATACATCATAACCTTCTTGAAATCCTCGAATGTGTCGTTTTCGTGGATTGAGCGGTAGTCTGGTATCTGGATTGTCGGATCACTAGGGTTGTCATACCTCGGAATAAAGCGTCGTCATCGAAGGCATCTGGGTTCTTCGGGCACAATACTAATGAAGGGAGGAGAAGCCGAGGAACCTAAATAAAAGTTGCATTTTTTGTTATCTGAGAAGAGTTCTCACCGGCTTCCAGGTAATTCTCGTTACAGTTTGGCTCATGAAAGTCTTGAAGGAAGACATCGTATTGAGTAGAGCGACAATAGCACAAAATGAAAGGATGACAAACCAAAGAAGTTTCTGACGATACGATGTTGTCTGCAAATCATTGGCTCCAATGTAAGATTAGGGAAATTCATAGATTTTTGCAATTTCCTCTAAAACGTACCATGATGAACTGTGACAGTCCATGCATTTCCCTTCTCCATCTCTGTCGACAGGGACATCTCTCAGAGCTATCTCCCCGCTCGCTTCCCAACATCCGTCTGCATGCAACAAGTCTGCCTACCCTATCACATTTCACATAAATATTTTAAAGTAGTTCACTGTAAGGCGTGGCTTACCACCATGGGAAACAGGTTCTCGCACTCTTTCTTAATTTTGAATGCAATCACTTCAGTATTGCACTTAATACCGGTAAAAAATGAAGGGAGAAAAATAGGCAGGGTACTGTAAGAGTTTTCGTTCGTCCGATCCAACAAAGTGGCAAATTTTTGGCTACCATCGGAACGATAAATTCGTCGCGCTAGTTTCACAATCTCTCGGAGACTGCTTTTCTCCACGCGAGCCGATGTCGTTCGAGGTCGGGCAGCGCGTTGAAACCGGTGAGAAGCTTTTGATGACGTACATGGCTTAACATGCCGAATCTGAGAAGAGGAAATTACGATAAATATATACTTTGCCACCAGAATGCGTGATTATCTAATTGTAACAAATTGCATACTCTAAATTTTTTTCTCTAAGTATGACAAGACCACAGCGGTGCATCGGCGTATGAGTATCGTTGTTTTGCAGAGAAGAACGGCAAAGGAGCTGTAGCATTCGTGGGGACGACTTCATTCGCTGATGGAGATTGGATAGGAGTGATACTCGATGAGCCGAAGGGGAAGAACAACGGGTCCGTGCAGGGGGTTGCCTACTTCTCCTGCACTCCCAATCACGGCCTTTTCGTGCGACCCACCCAGGTTCGCATTTATTATATTTTCCTAATTTAATTAATATTATTATATTTGCTATTCTATGTTTAGCTGAAAGTCGAGAGTGCCCGTGGTCTCAAACCGCCGTCTTCCGCCCTGAAAGCCCCAACCTCGAGTCTTCGCAAGGATTCCGCTCATGGATCAGCGTCTAGGCTGTCGCCCGGGGTATTTCAATACAATTATTTTTATCTAATTTACGCCATTTTCAAGTAATACTGTAGTTATGCATCCATGAAGTGTATACTTCAGTCGAGTCCCAAGATGAGTCCTGCAGTCTCCAAGGAGAATCTATCCCGTGCCTCTGCCCGCAAACCTTCTACAGTCGCAGCTCCTCCCGAGGTACTCCCTCCCCTCCGATTTCAGCCAATCACAATACGCGGCGATTATTGATTGAAATATTAGTTGTATCAATTATTTGTATTCTCTCCCCGTATTGTGATCCTACCCAAAGTACATGAATGGGGGTATTTTGTGTTAAGAAACGTCGTGTAGCCCCCTCTCAGAAGGGTCCTGCAGTTCCCTCTCCCCTGGTATGCTCTGTCCCTCTCCCCCTTCCCCTCTTTCCCTCCCTCCCTTTCATTAACATACTGCTTTCCATGCCTACCCCTCTCCACAGACCGCTTCCTTCTTTCTATCCTCTTTTCTCCTTTTGGTTTCTGCTCCCCTATCATTTGCGGGTGTTTTGCAGTACGTGGTTGTGTCTCGTAATCCCCTTTCTTTCAACGAGAAAAGGGGTGTTCGTGATTCGGATCTTTTAAACATTAAGCAACCTCAATATGAATCGCGAACCCGAGAACATAACCACGAAGAGAATTGGCAGCTCTATGGTTTATGCTTGGCTGAGTCTAGCAAGGTAGTGGGGAATTGTGTGTGAAAGGGAGTGCCTTGCAGTCCCCTCCCAAGAAGGAACCCCCAACCCCCAAGGCTGAGGAACCCCCCGTTCCAGTGGAAGAACCGACCACCTCTGCCTCCGTTCTGTCTAGGGTCAAGAAGATGGAAGAGGTACTATTTATTCTTTCTTTTTTATTTTACGGTTATCCATTTGATAAATGAAAGTCGTGAGAGTGCGCACTTGGAGAGTCCAGAACGATGAGTTTAGGTTGGTAAATATATATATAAATTGCCCGAGGTCATGTAGTATCTGAAAAAAATATCTGCAATAACTACCAAATGAAGAATTTGCGCATTTTTAAGTGATGAAAGGCTTCGTCGTTTCAGGACACTCCCGTGAGCAGAGCAGTGCCTCCCTTGACTAGGGAATCGACGAGGGAGGGAATGGATGAGGGCACGGAATTGGAGTTGCTGAGGGTTCAGGTCAAGGATATGGAGGAGAAGCTTGAGACTCTCAGGTATTACGCACTTTTTTAGCCTTCAAAGTTTTCGGACCGTGCATACGACTGTTAGGTTCTCGTCATCATAGGGGGCTTGCCGTAGTGGAAAGATCATTGCCGAATAGAGTTATTTTTTTGCTCTTTTTAAGTACACAGTGTATAAACATTGAAAAATATTCGTGGGAAGGCTCAGCCATTTTATTCTTTCTTGTAAATCTGCATTTTTCATTGAAAAATTGCAATAAATCTATTTATCTATCTATCTATCTAGAGGAGCCTCTTGCAGAATGAAGCGTAAGGAGGACCGGGAGAAGTTGATAGAGTACGAGAGGATGAAGGTGCAGTTGTCGGCGCTGAGTGAGTACAAGAACAAGGCACAGGATGCCCATTCTGCCCTCTTGAGGGAACTACAGGAGAAGAAGCAGGTGAGGGGGGGACTCAACTTGGTAGGGATGGCAAGCGGCATCCTTTCCCGGGACTACGTTTCACAACGTACAGAAGAATCAGAGAGAAAAGACTACTTGATCGCGAAACATTGCCATGAAAATGACGAAAACGAAGCGGCTTGTCAACCGTAGTAGGTAGTACTACTTTTATAGCCTTACCACTTGCCGTTTCAGCCTTTTTAGTTATCTCTGCTGTGATTATATTCCAAGATGATGCTTTAAACTTAGTTATTTTGCTCTAGGAATGGTGTGATCCTCGCAGGAAGCGGACGCCCTTCGTGAGTGGAGAGACACGAAGCAAGAGGAGGTTATGGGGGCGGCTGAGCAACTGGAGATGGCTACGATCGACAAGGAAATGGCTGAGGAGAAGGCTGAGATGCTCAAGGATCAGGTTGGGGAAGGGAAGGAGTACAGTTAGTCGAGGCATATTTTAATCGCATTCTGACCATCGTAACTTTTCTATGAAAGCCTTGGCATGGTGAAACACGAATATGGCGTGAGAAACTGTAAGATTTGTCTCTGTTTAAGGTGGAAGAACTTCAAGCTAAAGTGGAAGAACTCGAGGCAGATTTGGCCATTTTACGAGAGGAAATGGAGAGTGGAGGGGGAGGGGTTCCCGAGGGGAATACGATACAACTGAAACAAGCACTCCAGCAGAACGAACGCATGAGGGAGGCACTCATCAAGTGGGTCTTTCATCTTTAGTTACTGATCTTTGGTCTTTGATCTTTGATCTCTGCAGATTGCGGGACTCAAACGGCAATGCGATAGCGGAGAAGCAGACGGCAGAGAAGGAAGTGGAGAAGATGAGGGGAGAGACGGCCGAGTTGTTGAGGATGGGTACGTTTCTTAATGTTATTTATTGATTTATTAATCAACCCTAGATTATGAAATTTATTTGAAACCATTATAAATACAACTAATAAGGTGGGAGCAAAGGGGAAAAATGTTTAGGTGAATTGTGGAAGAAACGCGCAGAAGAGGCGGAGGCTGCGGTTGTGAATCTGAAGGAGCAAATCGATGCGTACATGGGATCGGAAGATGTCATCCTTCATCTCACCAACTCTAATCTCGATCTGGAGGAGAAGATCAAGTGGGTTACTGACTGATAGAGTTCTTATTTCGATCTTTGCTCGATAATAACATATAATAGTTTTCTGGTAATGTTAATCGTAGCTTCAGTACCCCTTCAGATTGCTGGAAATGGAGAAGGAAGACCTGGAGTCGATGAGGGATATGGACGAGCAGATAGCTGAGGAGCAGAAGGAAGTGGAGAAGGTCTTGAGACAGGAGATACAGGACTTTGAAGTCTCCATCAATGAGGTACGTCTAGTCTTTGAATATCTCGTGAACTTGATCTCGCAATTTTCTATGGAGCCTTTCATGGCGATTGACTAACGAATAACCAACAAGATAATTCGTTTACAGTAATTGGTGTCTATTTCAGTTGCTCCTCCGTCAACGTCAAGACGAAGCGCATGCAGAACAATTGAGTCAGACCATCATCAAGTTCAGAAAGAAGACGGCCGAATTGAATGGAGAGATCGAGGATCTCAAGGACCAGGTGACTATTTATTTTATTCCCTTAAAGAGGAATCTAGGATAGTCGGAAACCACTTACGCTTCAAAGGACATATTTCTTCGGAGGGAAAAATTTTGAAGTTGATTTGCGGAATTTGTTAGCATGCTTCATTCTAGTTTCGGTACAATATGTATGATTGTAGATCCTACACCTGGAACGAGAGTTGAGTGTGGACAAAGAGGACGAGAAGGAACGCGCGGGACAGGCCTCTCTCGCTATGATCAGTGCGGCGAGGACCTTCGCTCTCGTGAGTTGACTATGAACGACGGATCACCCTTGGGGATACTGTGTGCTGTATTCCATGAATACGATGCAGCAAAGTGAGGAATAATGTCCAATTTTTGCAGAATACGGAATGGCGTGTGCGTGGGGCAGAACTACAGTATGCCGATCGACACATCAAATACCTCAAGGCTTTCCTTCCCGATAACTTCTCCAAACCTGGAGGTACGCGCTTTGTGGACACCTTTTTTGCTTTGCTAGCCTTCTTATTACTGCTTAGAGCATAGTTCTAAGAAGGCTCAATGCTTTGAAAAGGCTTGAGTGATAGAAAAGAAGAGCACGAAAGGATGACAGTGTATTGAAGGCGACAACGACTGCGTCCAAGTGTCGATAATCGTTCCGCGAATTTCCGAAAAAGCCGCGATCTTCGCTTCTCTTCTCAAGGAGAAGGTACACGTTGCTTTTTTTCTCTGGAAAAAAGGATGCATCAAGGTGTTGAACCGCGTTGAAGATTAATACGCCTCCTGAAACATAGCCCAATGACCGTACACTTTTCATTATTATATCATAGGCTTTGAAAAGCAAGCCTTTTAATTGCATTATGAGACCGAGAGAGTGATGCGGAGCATGGAAGAATGAAGAGAGTCCGACGATAAATACGCAAATCGCGCTTGATTTTCAAACCCTATTATATCAGATGATAATCTGTTCATATGTTCATTTCAATGTGTATTTTTGCTTATTTCAAATTCTCGTTTGAGTTCCCGTGTGTGCCGGGTGGAATGCGAATGGAACACGTGACCAAGTCGCACAAGGGCGAGCAATGGGCGCACGTTGCAAAGGCTTCCCATATCTGTGCTGCCATTGCAACCGTTTGTGGACAGATTGAGAGGTACGCTTACTCCATCTGCCCCCTTTTGACTTTTGCTTATGTATTATCTCAGACATGTTCTCAGTAGTGATATATGCATAACAGTATGACTGGACGCTGACTTTGACTAAATGATTGTAGCAGAAAATGTATTTTTGCAGTGCGCTGTCCTCGACCACAGTGGACCGACTCTCCTCAATCGGTCATCTACAGGCGGATTTCGCAGTGCAAGAAAGGCATCTCGACAACTACCTCGATCTGCTCAAAAACGGCCGTTTCGATGAGAATTCGTCCCTAGACCAGCTGGAAAGTGCCCTGCGGTACCTCACTAAGCGAGTACGTTTCTTCGTTCAATTATCTCACCATCGATATTTGACGATAGACAGTCAAATTTGTAGTTTGAAAGTTTAGCCGACTTATGATGTACAGGTTCTGGAGGAGCAACTGGGCAGCCGCGACGCGTGGGACGGCTTGGAATGGACCGCGCACTCGTGCGATACCGTACTCGCGGCTATCGATTGGTGGAAGGTCAACGAACAGCGAATCGCCTTCCTGATTACGGTAGGTTCAATGGGGACGTTAGTTGAGACAGAGAAGTAATCGATATTAATGATGACTGCAGAGCGAGGGCAGTGACGTGGTGGAATGGGCGAAGAGCACGGGAAAGCAGATGGAAGCAGTTGAACAGATGATGCGGAGGGCTAAGGTATTGAGAGTTGAGACTATCGGTTTATTAGGGTAGATAGGCAGTCTTTAATTTGTGGAGTTGTTGTAATGTTCAAGAAACGCTGAACCGTCCCTTCAATTCCCCCTTTCCCTCCAGACCCGTCTTCCCTCCTCCTCCTCCTCCACCCTCCAAGTCTCCGAGTCCTTCTTCGATTCCTTCTCCCGAGCAGTCTTCCTCATCGATCGTCTGTCTTCTCTTCTCCACGACACCTGTGCCCTCGCCGCCAATCAACTGTCCATGCTAGCCGGTCTGCATCTTCTTCATGTCCATTATGTAGATTACGGCATTGTGACAAGTAAGAATACAGTAATCATAGCTGTTTTCTTCAAGGCGAATCCTCTGGCTTGGAATCGGGCCGAGTCAAGGAAATGCTGCATTCGATAGTTGAGAAGAACTATGGAAAGACGACCGTAGACAAGGTCTTCCAGCCGATTGAGTGAGTATACCCTTTATGCAATCTTGCGATTCCCTGAGAATATAGGTTAGTTACGGTGTGCTATTCCACGATCATTCGTAGAGTATCGTAGATGCTTTGATAGATAAGAAATGCTCTGTAACAGGAAGGAAGTCGCAACACTCACGTCGTGTGCCACGGAGATTCAGAAGAATGTGGAGGACGGCCTCATGGAGGTTCCCAGTCGGAAGGACAACAAGGTTAGCGATTGACCAATAGTGAACGTCATTGTTGAATGATGTTGCCTGATAGAGCCAACGGTATTCGTCTTATCGGTCATGCCCTGCGCCAGATGCGTTTATATGTCATCTTTCCTTTTGCTGTTATTAGAATACCAGTTTAGTTTTAAGTTCCATTATTATAGTGTTTTAAAAATAATAGAACGTATAGTAAGTAATCTAATTTAATTACAAAATATTGCATGTTACAGTATCCCCCTCTCATCGAACGAGCGCATTCTCGAAAACAAGCAGCAGCCGATGCAGAGGGACTCAAGTGGCAAATGGAAAAGAAGGAAAACGAAATGATGGAATTGAAGAAGGCTCTCAAGGCGAGAATGGATGACATATCCAATTACAAGGTACGGTAATCATCGACATCATTGAAGGAAAGCGAACGTTTGCACTGCAAAGATTTCTCAACGTGTTCCTTTCCTCCAATAATATTAGATTTGTTTTGTCATTTTATGGGCTCCTAGTGTTCATCGCTTGAATCAGCCCATCCATATAGCGGATGAGTAGCGAAGAATCTATGAATAGTGAAGCTACTGTACATATAGTTCTACAACATGATTCTCTAGTTTCTAAATAAGTGCTCATGCGAGTCCGACTCATATATGGAAGTAAATGCCGGCCGCCATTGCAGTTGCGACTGGAGATGGCAGATGCGCGAATGGAGCAGTTCTCGAAGGTGGATTCGGAACGAGAGAAGCATCTACAGGAGAGGAACGAGCAATTGGTCAACGAACTCAAGAAGAATAAGATGTGAGAAGAATAAGAGTTGTTCAATACGGACCTATACCCAGCTAGTTTATATTGAGATGCTGAAACGGGAGAGTACCGGGGGCGCAGAGAACAATTCTTGTATATCTCCATATTTTACAGCAGCCCTGTATATTTTATCTTTTTTTATTTTTTCTCAGATATGCATTATAATATAATACAATTTGCAGAGACTATGAGGATAATTCTTTTATATCTCCATATTTTTACAGAAGTTTCTATTTTTGCTATTTATCTTTCGATTTTCAGACGATATGTTCAAAATATGATATAATTTGCAGAAACTACGAGGAAACCCTCGATGCGCTCCAGAGGGATCTCAACCAGATGGAGGCAGAGAATTGCGAACTGAAAGAACGAGCCAAGAACATGAGCAAGAAGGCTCTCCTACAGGTTCCATAGAAGCGAATTCTCCTTCTCTTCGTTTACTCTGACAATAGTTTGCTCTTGTTTATAAATTGAAACGTTCAGGGCCTCCAAAACATCGAAAGTATGGACAGCCGAGCGTCGCCTGGACGATCCTCCATTTCGAGTCCCACGAAAAATATCCTGGGACTGGGAGGAGGGGGAGGCGGAGGAGCGAATATGGCTGAGGTACTGTAGGGGATCGGGTAAATATTCGAAGGGAGTATAGCATCCGGTACTACCGTAGTACATGGTGAATAAAGGAAGAGTTGAAGGTGGCGATTCTGGAGAGTCAGTTGGCAGAGACTCTGGAGGCACTGAGGAGAACTACACTTGAGATGAGACGAGCACAGGTATCAATCATACTCGAAAAGTTATTTATTGACTTTACTTGATTCACTGTAGCATCAAATGTAAGCATTATATTGGTGTGATCGTCTAAACCGAGAGTTGAATAATACCCTTGCAGGCCGCATCCTCTACCGTACCCCTTCTCCACCTTCCCTCTACCGTATCCGGGCCGTATTCTCTGGCCGTGAAACAGTCAACGGTCGATACGGAATTCGACGCGATTGAGAAGGAAGCAGAGCATTTGGGAAGGGTGGGTTACGGTATATTCTACATGGAAATCTAGGTAGAAATGTAAAATATTACTCCTATGCTGTAAATTCAGTTTAGCTGCTGTTATTTGCTGCTGCTGCATTACTGTTGTTCAGGACGAGGCTCGATTTGCCTTCTTCACTCCGAATCCTCTCAAATCGTGGAAGGAAAATGAAGCAGAACGACAACGATGGAAGGAGGACAGGGAACTGTTCCTGTTTAGGGTGCAATCGGTTAGTTGAAGGAGTCCCTTATTCATGCCATCCCCAAGACATATTAGTTATCGTAGCGTCAGAGGGCATACCGTATACCGTAACCCACGGCTTCGTTTAGTGCCGTCGTCGTCTACAAGAGTACTGGTCCTCTCGTCATCCCGGCCAGCCCGTCCCCAAACTGCTCAATATTCAGCCCAAACAGAAGATTATTCCCGAGGTTCGTCCTTTTAAGCATTTCAAAGATTCCCTGTCTCTTTTGCAGTCGGAACTCAACGTTCACTCGAAGACCTTCAAGGACATTTGCGGAAAGTGGGGCATTGCTGTAGCCTAATTCAGCACAAACTATTTATTAGGAGACAAGTATAAGTTGTTCTATTTGTGAGATTTGACCTTACTATATCTGTTATTATACCCTTTGCTAACAGCGTAATCGTGTACATCCCATTTAATCGATGCCTTATCAGAGCTTTGCGAGTTTGTGCGGTTTCTTCTTGTAGATTCTTGAGGCTTATTTATTGGTTGCTTTTACTGTTCCATTCGACTTGGCACTTGTAAAGTCGCGTTTCAAATGAAGGAGAGGACTATTAACTGACATCTTTCAATTGGAGTTGAACAGCACAATGTGAGAGAAGTATGCGTTTATCGATCGGTAGTCGGGTACTTGTTGTTCACAACAGGAATAATGGTGCGCGAGGCTGCACATTGAGGGTAGAAAGAGAACCAGCAAACACGTTTATTTTATTATTCCCATCGGGTTCTTTTGGAAAGTATTTGCTGGCTTCTCAATCGAGCAATAAAAAGAGCATATTATATACAATAGTTAATTAACGGTGATAACGAGCCATACTTTGCTTAGCATCTTTCTGTACTGTAGAAGCAGGAGGAAACCATTTGGTTGTGTGCTTAAAGTGTCTGAATGGAGCTTGATATTGCAAGGAGAAGCGAGGAAAGAGGAAGAGTGAGGCGCTATGCGGAGGGAACGGTCAAATGAACCAATCCAGGGGGGAATACGTTTCAGTCTGGCATTAGCTTACTGTGTATAACGCTTGAAAGGGAACTATCATCTGGCATGTAGAGTAAGGGTAAAGCACGACATCGTAATAAGGGCCGCCAATGCATAAGGGTCGCTTTCTATCGTAATTTGTCAACCCATACAACAGTACAATAACTAAATAATCCTGTGATTACGGTAACAACAGAAGCCTTGGGAAGGGTACTGTAGCTTGGCTACCGTAATCTAGAGAAGAGATAAACAAAGAGGGAAAGACCCGAGCGAATCGGGAATAAAACTGGTGGATAGTAATATGTAGGATCTTCAGAGAAAAAATGAGAAATAGACATATACACAAGTAAAGCATCTTGCAAAGGGCATAAATGAATGGGGTTTTAGAGGGAGAATGAGACCTGACTTGAATGGAAGGGAACAGAAAGCGCATCGATCAATAACAATAAGGGAAAAAGAAGGGGTACGGTAGAAAAAAAATAGAAAAAGTCATAAAGTCAGGGTACAAGCACGCAATTGCGATGAAGGTGAATGAGAGAAATAGGGATAATACGCGATAAGGGTAAATCAATGGACTACAGTAGAGACTAGCGGTATACATGATTGGTTGGTATGTTGCAACTATATTCTCAAGGGCTTTCATAGTATTCGTACTTCTTTGAATATACATACTTGAAATGGTAAAACGGCGCTGACTACTTGAAGGGGTTAACAAGTTGGGTTAATGCAAAGCAAGAGAGTATGCAGAAATGAGAGACGCAGAGATACTCCACGACAAAAAAAAATAGAAAAGCGTGCACTTTGAAAGTCTACTTTGCTACAATAATTATAAAAAGGGAAGAGTGTCGATCAAACCACAGGCAAATACATTGCCTGTGGTTCGATCGACACTCTTCCCTTTTTGCAACGCATCGTTTCGACGCTCTCCGCGATATCCGGAGAGATCAGCGAGGGGGGAATGCCCCCAGGCATAGTATGCCGCCCTAGGCATGGAGCTTCTTCCTCTCCTTGTTCCTGCACACGACACACTCGTAGTCGTTCTTATCCGGATCCAGAATCTCCCCCGTGCAGATGACGTGCAGCCACAGTTTGCACCGTTCACACTGAACCCACGTCAACTCGTCGTCTGAAAGCAATCCAAGTTTATCTCCTCCTGCTAATAACTTTCTTTCTTCCAATACGCAAGACTACCACAGCTCGCAGAAATTCACCAGAAACCCGTCACCTTTGCGTTATGCCAACGCAATGAGTTGTCAAAGGTAACATAGATAAAATAGTACGTTGGAAACGACGTAATCAAGGCTCTTTTTCCTTGAACATTTTGAGAATCAGAGAATCATAGACTTTTCGATGAATTTTGGTCCAATTATGTTACTTTTGGTGATTTGTAGTGTAAATCAGGACACTTTACCAGCTTATTTACAAAAGAATGAAGGCACTTTGAATTTCTACGACGTGACTATTTTATCTATGAAAGGTAATCAAGATCGTACTGCGTTCACGGTTATTTTTTACTTAAATAGTATAATCCCCCTCCCCTCTCACTGTATGGCTGGAGACACTCGGGATGTGCACAAATCTGCACTTGGTCATCCTCCATCGCCATCTTTCGCGGTCGTTTCTTAGGAGGCGACGAGTAGCCCCTTCCCCTCTTCTGCACTGCGAATAACACCTCGGGAAGCTTAGCCGGCATCGGACGAATCCTGAATACGGAACACTACGGAAGGCTCGCATATCTACCCTCTACAATCGGCGCGATTCCAGAGTACACTTGTACCATGTAGCATTTTGACAAAATGGTCAAACAAAAGGAGTATCTGACCTGAGGGCATCCCATTGAGGTCTTTGAGCTTCAAGAATGTCTCGGAAGAGGATTGAGATGGGTTGAGTGAGGAGGGCGAGAAGGGAGGAATCGAAGCATTCCATCGAGAGAAGGGATAGGATGAGGTGTGAGAGACTGCAAGCATAGAGGGTTACGATGGGGAGTCTTATCGTTCATTTGAGTATTCAACAAAATACTACAGTATACCATACCCGTTTCTTCACCTTCTTCACTACAGATTGCACTCACCGATTGGCACCCTCCTCCCCCTCGTCCTCTTTCCTTTCCTTCCACTCTTGCAGTCGAGTCCTCGTCTCCTTCGATACGTCCACTACCGTACTCACCATAAACTGCACGAGAGTCGCTTCGAGAGCCTCAAAGCGACGAATTACACAGGTAGATATTTGCATAAATAATAAACAAGCCCCAAGACTGAAAGAGAAGTGACTTTGGCCGGCGCCCTCCTCGTGATAGCCTCCACGTCTTCTATCGCCGGTCGCATGCTTCGAAGACAACGGACGCAGAGGAAGGAACCGGGAGGGAGACGAGCGAGGAAGGAGTGCCACGAGGCACACTTGTCTGCAAGGCAGGCATGACACTACTTAAGCTCTTAGCTACGTCACCCAGAGAGGGGGATTATGGTAACCGAAACTACAAAGACGACTAAAAGAGTGACCGAACGAACCGTGGGTCTTGGATCGACAGACGAGACAGACGAAGACTTCGCATTGGGGAAGGGAACGGAGACACGGACAAGTCTTGTGCACGGGAAGTTGCTCGTTCGTCCAGCTAGAAACAACAAATCTCGTCCCATATTATATTTCTTCCTCTTCTCATGCCAACCACTAACGCCTACTATCCAATCTACAGCATATCAAAGTTCTTGAATTGTTACCGTAATCGATTAAAGAAGGCATCCTGCTGCGAGAGAACCTTCTTCATGTGTTCTTCCAGTTCGTCCCGGCAATCGAATCGATCGAGGGGCATCCTGCGAGGGGCATACGGTTGGGATACGGTAGAACAGAGACTAGAGCAGGCGCACATATTGCTAGTCAGTCAACAACATTGTGATACATTTCAAGAAGAATTCCCCAAAATAAAGAAGCTATAGTAGAGGAAAAGGGAAGATATAATCGTTCCGGGCGTAACTCCGATTCCGGGACCTCCAGCGCAGTACTATCCAATCCTAACACGCACCATATAAAAGTCTTGCTGGTAGTGATCTCAAAAAGCACTCAACCTCTTCGATATCTTATTCTAGAGCGGAATGGCGCTGTCTTAAAGTGTGAAAAATCTGCTAAACAGCGTATCTCGTAAAACAGAATTATACGTTCCGTTTTCCCCCACTGACCAACACTCCGCCAATTCCCTGTCGTGAAGAGTGAGTTGCGGGCGTTGAGCCTCTGCCAGGGCGACTATATCTTCACGCAGGGAAACCAGCTGAAACGAATATTTCGTCTTTATATAATATAACTATGCTTTAAAACAAAATAATAAATAACCCCGCAACTTCAAAAATCAAACGAGACAAGAAACGAAGCAAATACCTCGTAGAGAGAAAAGTAGCTGCATCTCGGAATGAATTGCGTTGCGAGGGCCTTCGTGAACTCGGACATTTCCTTGATGAGAACGGAGAATCGACCGTGTTCCTCAGAGTTGTTCATGGAACGCGACCTAAATACGGTATCGTATACCTCAGAAGCCCGACAATATGAGGACATTCTATCATCATTGTAAAGGTAAAGTCTACTGGACTTAAGATCGGGGTAATAGAATAAGGGTCGTACTTCTCGCACAAGTCGATACTCCTCACTAGATCCGTCCACGTGCAGTCGCTTCCCCGGTCATACGATCTCAGCTGCATCACTGCATCAACTTCTACGCGAAGCGCGTCCAAGCCTGCGTTGGGCACTCATACTTCACCTCCTCTCATATTTACTCATTATTATTTTTACAGATTGTTATCAATCAAATTACAAAAATAACAGATAAAATGGAAAAAGGTACAAACCAGGAGCAGAGCACCAATCGGATTCCTTGACCTCGTCCCACAATTTCAGCACTTCGTCGGATGAGATGGAATCCTTGCGGAAGAGCTTTAGGGCCTTAATAAAATATCCTTTGCATTTGTTCTGTCTCTAATTAAATGCATTCCACAATAACGTGCAACTTTTTTTAAAAATATTCATGTTTATTCACCACATTAATGAAGAGTGCCGACCACCCGAGACGAGGACAGAGATTTTTCCTCTCTGTCCTCGTCGCGGGTGGTCGGCACTCTTCATTCTCTCTCAATCAAGCGCACCCCTTTCAATCTCGGAAAAGAAGATGAATCGTTCCCCCCGAAGACTTGGCGCACGGGGGAACTAGCGCCAAACCAGGATCGCGAGGATACTCAAGATCATGGACACCGCGGGCTGAGTGAGTATTTGACGAAGATTTGAAGTCCCCGACCTCTCCTATCTATCAAGACTCTCTCCTTTGGATACCCCTCCACTGTTAGCCCAGATAAACGGTGTAAAACTGTAAAAAAACTGTAACTGTAATTAACACATACATGGGCTAGTGTTGTCCGAACATTTTTGCAGGCTGCCTTACATAGTTAGGAAAAATCAAAAGCAGCCATCCTAACAAGTGTGTATAAATCAATCAATCAACAAGTGTTTTACACTATGATTGTCTAGTGCAGGGACCCATCCTAACGTCCGATCGGACAATCACGCCCATGTATGAATTAACAGTAGCCTTGGAAAGCGCACATATAATGGGCATTTTTTTCTATTTTATTTTTTCACATACAACATAAACTTTCTAAATGTATCACACCCTTTTCCCTCCTCATTCCCCACCTTTTCATTATGTGCATACGCATCCCTCCTCATACTCGTCAGCGAGTCCATGAATATCGTTCTCTCCGCTCCCAATCGAACTCCCTCCTTCATCAACTCATCCAGATCCTCGATCGACCACCTAAAGTATACAAACAACTGTGGATAGCCTTCAGCAATTACAAGAATTGTGTAACTCTAACAAGATCATGGTGAGATTGACTATAGCCATAGAGCGCATACCTGAACCTCGTGAGGAATTCATCAGCCAATTCCATTCCATCAGTTGCTCTCCATGAGATAAACGGCTTTGCCTGCTCCTTTATCCATTGCTCTCGCTCCGATAGCTGAAAGTTCACATAGTAAAAGGTACGGAAAATTACTAGAGCTGTGCAGACGAGTCAGTACAATGATTATGCTTCATGTATCATTCTTAACCGCGACGCGTCTTGTCGCCACAAGCAATGAGACATATTGGCTCAAATGACCAGTCTGCACAACTTTAAAAATTACCAAAGTGGTTGAAATACAGGATATCTATACCACCCTTGAATCATACCCTCACCGGGTTCCCTTATCCACGGTCTCACCTTGGACAGAATGGGCAACAGATCTAGCCGGTAGTCCTCCAATTCCTGTGCTTCCTCCACAAGCACCCTCACTCGTTCCTCATCAAATTCTCCATCAATTTCCGCCCGGGCACGGGCTTCCCACTTCTCCAGCTTCGAGACCACTTCCTCAAAACAGTACTTGCTATCCAAGACTTCGCTTTCAGAATTATGAATTTGTATTATATTTAAAAAAAAATTAAAACGTAAAGTAAAGCAAAGACAAGGACGACGAACCGAGAGGTTCTTAGTTAGTTGAGTGCATTCAAGAGGGAGCGTGTCCAGCTTCTTCCTCACAACCTTCACTCCATTCAGATCCAGTCTCGTATCCGCCCGTTGGATTCGCGTTTTGTTACTGCAATATAAGTGGTACACGACCTTGGCTCATTCGATCGTCTTCCACCGCCTTGTAAGCATAAAATCAGAAATATTCTTACAAAAGCTCTGTTCTCAAAAGAAGAAAAAAAAACAAAATTGATCAATCCGCTATCGGCCACTTACCGTACTCGAATCTTCTCCTCTAATAACCCTCTCGCTTGGCATACGGTAGGCTGGCATTCGTTGTAGAGTACCGTAATCCGAGTGAGGAGGGGAGAGGAGGGAAAATGCTCGACGCGCGCTGTTTCCACTAGACGTTCCGCTTCGAGGTAACCTGCACACCATCAATAGAGTCGGAAAAATCTAAGAACAAGGATTAAAGATCAAAAATCAAAGATCAAAGGACAGTACTCGGTCGGTCGCTCTTCTTGCCCTTGGGTGCTACAATCTTCTCGACCATTGCCTCCCAATCGTCGTACGATTTGGTCCTCGCTTTGAGTTGGTCCACCAAGGGGATAAGCTCCTCGAGAGAATAGCGATATCTGAACAAGGGCTATTAACAACTCATCCTACGCGACAAGAAGCATTAGAATCTGGCTACAGAGATCAAAGATCAAATATCAAGTGCTTACTGTAATACGCATTCGCTGATGGGACACTTGTGGCATAGTTTGTCGGTGTGTTCTAGGCAGACATACTTGCCATGACTACATAGAAGGGCCGACATGAACAGGGTTGTGTTGCACACTCTGCAATCGATATAGTTATATTCGGGCCCAGGACAAAATGTCCGGAAAAAGCCAAATGCCCGAAAATCAAGTGCTATTCTTCAAAAATCTTCAACCTGTGCTTCTTCCAACTTCCGGCACAAAACACACGCATTCAGTAAAAAAATATTCAAACTCCCGCCCACCTGCAGACCCGTCCATCATCGGGAATGGACTCAAACTCGATCCGACTCGTTCTCCTCACTCCCAACAGACCCACCGCATGTCGAAGCTTCGCCTCTCTCGTTGACACCTTACAAGATACACTTATCTCACTAATATATGATATTAACCATTAACAATGAAGGACAGGGTACTGAAGAAGGACAACGAATAACCCATTACTTCTAGGGGACGTACCTCCTTCAACTCCTCGAGAGCAGCTACAGCCATGGACACACTCAACTTCTTGCCCTTATTCACCATCTTCAGTACCAGTTCGTCATGGGCGAAGACACAGCACCGACGGACTGTTGCGTAGGAGGACATGCACTGACGACCCAGACGAAGCTGAGAGGGGTACGGTAAAACGGGGGTTACGGTATGACGGGGTAGTGTACGGTAGGGGGTACGGTAGACCGACAAGGAAGTTACCGTATAATTAAGACTGCTTATTCAGCAGGCGATTGGTAAAATTATTGTCATGACGTCCAGGATGGAAAGCTTACCCAGTCAATGGGAGCGAAGTTGACGGCTTCGGCAAAGTTGAGTCCCTGGTTGAATCCCGCGTGATACGCACGGGGGAAGGTAATCACGAATTCACCCGCTTTCTGAACACTTCAAGATTATACAAAATAAACATAAATATATACTTGTTCCCGACCAAAGATCAGAGATCACTCGCCTGGTGTACTGTAGTCACGTGGACTCCCTGACTGCGGAGAAAGTGCGGATTGACTGCGATGGTCATGTGATGGAGAAGGTCGGGTTGGAGACGAATGAGGGAGGGACAGAGGGTACGGACTACCTGAGGGGGAGGGGTGAGGGGGGAAGGGGGTAATAGGGGGGAATACGCGAGGAGGGAACGCGAAGGTGGCTGCCACTTTGGCAAATCAAACCACGCTATCACAAAATAAGCCTTGGAGCACAAAAGTAAACGAAAAAAACGTACCCCCTCAAACTTCTCTGCCTCATCCGCATTGATTCCGTACCAAATCTTGGGCTCGCCCCTGAACATAAAAGTATAATATAACCGAATAAATCGCCTGAAGATAATCTAAACGTAAAAAATAAGGCTAAAAAGCGTACAAAACCGTAACTTACCAATGATTGTAGTTGACGGAGTACGTCCAATGGTCTTCCGTGTGCCAGCAAAAGGTTGAGAAGCACATGCCAACGTACACCCACGGGACCATCATTCCTGCATACGAATTACGGTATTCAATGCTTTAATGAACCTTCCCCGCTAAAGGTATCCCCTACATTCTACGAGCCTCATCATAATCAACCATACGTGGGCAACCTTCCTCTCAATATTTTTAAAAGCCGGCCTACCATTGTACGAAATCAGGCCTACCAATTGAAATTTTATAGAAAATACAGGCCTACCAAAGTAAAATTCCGAAGAAATTTGGACCTACCACCCATACTTCGGGTCGGTGCCCACGTATGTAATCAACCAAGAAAAAGCATGGGGAGGCCAAAACGTACCCGAGATTCCGGCATCGAAATGGCTGAGAACGGAGTTTGTGAGAACGGGCATATTGTTGAGATTCCAGGGATGGTTGGCGATGTTCCGGTCACTCGGTCGTATCCTCTCGTCGCTCTTTCGAACGAATCCCGATCCCACCTAAATACTATCATTCTTCAAAGTAATCTAAGCTGAGATTGTCATAATAATACCCTAATGGCAAATAGTACTTACCCGATTCGAGATGAGATCGGCGCCGTATTTGACAGAAATGGAATCCGTCGCATCGAGAACCTTCTTCCAGAAGATCTTCTCAATCTCATCAATGTGAACTTCCTGAAATCATAACATTTATTATGACTCCATAGAAGATCTTAAATCAAACATGAGCAGGGTTCCCGACAGTAATTTCAGCTTGGGGCCTACCAATCACAATGAGATTTTTGATTAGCCTACCAATGGGGATCCGTATGTAATGTGGTGCCTGCCAAGTGAAGTTTCTAACAAAAAGAGGGGCCTACCACACGACCGTCGGGTTTGTGCTCATGTAAGTCTTAAATAGTCGAAAAAGAACTTAAGCTAGCAGATCGTGCACTGTTCGCTTACACAACAGCGTACAAGAAGAACGGAAATGGCCAAGGACTTGCCTCTGGTTCCTTCTTGAAGTACTCCCTCTTGAAGTCGTTGGCATAGTCGGAGAAGGTGTCGAGAGTGTAACTCGTGGCTGAATCATAGAACCCGAAGTCAGTCCCCAGCATTCGAACCTCCTTCTCCGCGCACTCGGCACAGCGCCATTCAGCCTGCAATCGAATGGAAAGAAGCTCCCTTTATAACGATATAACCCCTACTTTTAAATCCCTTCTAAATACGGTAGCTTTATCCTTCATTCACAAAGTGCCCCCCAGCACCCCGATATGCGGAAGGGTTCAATCCACTTTATTCCTCTAGTCCCAATGCGTACCTTTGGCTTTTCCCTAAGACTCGGCTTGAGACAGTAGTAGTGAATGGACATGTCGCAGTTCTCGCAGGTCACAATCTTGTCATCTCCATCCGTCACCAAACACCGACAACACTTCTCGCTCGCGCCACCTGCACATCAATCTCAGGCTACAGTATCCGCCTATCTTTTCACGGCTCGAGACTATCCAAAGTACAGTAGTCAACCGAAAGATTGGATGACCAAATGCTTTGGCATTTCACGAGGAACCGACGAAGAACTGGTAATCATCTGATTTCCTCTTTCTCTGTCCACTCTTCCTCTTCTACTCTAGTCGGTCTACCCTCCCTTCCCCTACCACAACTCCCCTCCTCTCCTCCCCTACCGTACCCCTCCCACCGTACCTTTCTTATCCTTCTTCTTGTGTTGTACCCGTGTCTTGGTCCCTCTACTTCCTCCCTGCATACTACTCCTTCCCTCTCCCAATCCCCTCTTATCGTCTTCCTTCTTCTCCTCAACCACAGGCTTCACATCTTCTTCCTCCTCCATCTTCAGCTCCTTTTTCTGCAAAATAATAAAATAAGCAGAATTCCCTTTAATTCCTTAACCGATTTGAGCCGCACAAATGAGATTCAAGACACAAGAAAGCATCCGAACATAGAGTTCACAATTTGTCCACGTAAGAAGCTGAGCCCTACACGATAATCACGGTAATCACAGGTTTCTATACTTTTACAAGTCAATCATTGACAGATTCTCACAAGTAAATTGTCGTAGTTATCAAATAATAGGAATAGTACCTCGACATTGTTGATGAAGGGCAGAACAATCTTCGCGTAGTGGTCCTTCAACTTGCTGCCGGCCTGAAAATGGTTAGTTATTGAAATAATATAACGAAGAAAAAGAGCTTCATAAACTACATATGTTGTAATTTATATTTAGAAAAAAACTAGAAAGAAACCTGGTTGCTCTTCATCCCGAGGGACTTGGCCACAGCAGTCCATCGCTTGTTCTGACACACATCTTCGAAACCGCCCTCCAATCGGACTAACTGAAAAACAATCTTTTATCATCTGATTTTCATTTTATGCTGTTGAACTTCGAAGTAAAAATAAATACACCTTAGAGCCCCAACGCTTGGAATTTCAAAAGAATAAGATGTTGAACATCAAATTACCCATCTAGCGCTTGTCTTCAATTCTACACAAAACTCATCCAAGCCTTATAATAGGGAAGGCAATAAATCCAGCATAACTGCCTCTGAGCGAACGCGAAAAAAAGTTCTCTGCGAATGATTCCGAGTGCACGAATCGTACTAGTCGTCCGACTACAATACTGACGAAGAAAAAAACATACATAATGTGCCTTGAAAAGGTCGAGGGTCTTGTTATCGAGAACAGGCAGTCGGAAGGTGATTCCCTGCAGTTCCCAGTAGTTCGAGATCCTCTCCATGAAAGAAGCCCGTTCCCGGCAAATAGCTTCAACCTGTAATTACAAAGTGAGCCCTATCGATCGGCCGACGGGACCCCATGATGAAACGTGCAGAAGTATGGAAGAGTACCCCGATCGATGACTCACACATCGTGTACGTACAGTCATTCAGTAATAACATGTTCATGGTCTAGACAATGTGGCCTACATGAATAGTATAGTGAGGGAATCGAACGCAATACCTCATTAAGCTTCTGTACACGCGGAGTAAACATAAACTTGCTGCGATCGATTGCGAATGCCGGCTTGAAGCACTGCAAGGAACATTATCAATCGGTATACCAAGTAAGCTTCGAGTCATTAAAAGTAAAAGGCATACTGTCAACCCTTAATCCGTGACGCAAATGCGGGTCTCACCTCGGGCGGTACGATCTTGACGACTCCATACTTCTCCGCTTCCGGCCGAATCTTCGCAACGTAGGCGATGGGATCCGTGAACTCTTCGGGGGTTGGATAGTAGACGGGAGCGAGCGGAGGGCGCTCGAAGTGCGAGTAGAACCGTTCGTATCGTTCCATGACGAGAGGTCAGACGCAGACGGATGACAGACAGACCGCGACGCGTCCAGACATTACCTACAGACAGGATACTGAACATCAAAAAGGAAAATAAGGTAGAAACCCGGAAATGAGAGCAATAAAGGCAGAAAAGAAGAACGGCTCGTGCCCTGCGGGTGCGCACGTACAGGCACACAAAGGGTGAATAGGCACGCGAACGGTACACCTTGCCCCGTTATGGTGACACACAAATTCGAATTTTCCTTTTCCAAGCTTCCTTCTACGAATATGCTATCGTATCTTTTTCTGTTCGATTTATTTAAATATCTGTTCAGTTATGGCTGGAGAAAAGGAGGAAGGACAGCGCAAGAAGAAGGAGTCCATCGTGGATCTGTCACGGTTCATCGACAAGAAAGTGCGAGTCAAGTTCCAGGGAGGACGAGAGGGTATCGCTATTTCATTATTTCATTTTTTGTTTCTCTCAAAGCGAAGAAATGTCGAAAAAACTGTTTCTAAAATACAGTAGCTGCTCATTTCATTTCAAGATACAGTATCACACATGTTCAGCTCAACAATAATAATATCTCCCCGATTGTGAAGACAGAATTCTTTAAAAGTTTCGTTTCATAAAATAGTCTTTGAAAACATTTAAAAATATGCACATTTTGTGGCTGAATTATGCTCATCGTTCATGGTAGCTAATCGTTGGCAGAAAAATTACGATATACCGTATCCTTGCTTGTAGCTACGGGAACCCTGAAGGGATACGATCAACTGCTCAACCTCGTACTGGATGGATGTGTCGAACATTTGAGGGATCCCGAGGATCCTAGCCAGATTGGAGACGAGACGAGAACTTTGGGTTAGTTAATCGTTTGCTACTTTTTGGAGAGAAATGAAACATTATTACTGCGTAGGGAGAAATATGCAGAGTTTGTAGATGATCAAGTAATTGGCTAAGTTTATTCCTGTGAATTGAATATGTTCAGGTCTAATCGTCGCTCGTGGAACTGCCATTACCGTAGTCGCGCCTTCGGATGGCATCGAACAGATCGCGAATCCCTTCCAGCAGTTGGAAGAGTAAGTACCGTAATCCGACTACGCTTTCTACCGTATCCACCCCACCAACCATTCCCCGTCCTCCATTTGCTATGTTCGTATTATGTCGTAAGATTCAATGAACTAGTTTCCGATCGGGCGTGTGAATCTTTATGCGAGCGAGAGAAAAGAAGGAAAAAGACAAAAAATGTGTACATGGGGCGAAGTTAAAGACGAAGTAATTTACCAAGTTTTCACGTTTTTTGAGGAATCCATGCTGTGTTCGGTATACAAAATACAGTATATACATGTGGATACAGGGGAGCTAGTCGAGACAAGGATGAGAAGAGTATAAGAAGGGGGGGACTAGCTTGGCAACACGGGGGATAAAGGGGGAAAAGGGAGGTAGAGGAGAAGTGAAGTGAATGATCATCCGAAGGCAGGCTGAGAAGTGTACACAAGATAGAGGAATCCGTCCGAGTCCTGTTCCGACTGATAGAGTTGAGACAGAGTCATCGAGTTGGTCGCCACTGCTTTCTCGTTGACCATGAGGAAGAAGGTCTGTTCGGGGTGCAGTTGCAAACTGAACAAAGGAGAAGGTCATGCTATACTCTATACACTCGATACTATCGAGTTGATACGCTATACATTACTTGACACGAGCGAATTCTTTTGCAATTCGAGGATTGGTCTGAGTAAGATGAAAAGACATATACTGACCGTCGTCGAATGATGTGGTTGAGTTCGGCGACAGTGATATGGTCAGGAACGAGGAACTTGCACCGGTCCATAAGAGGAAGCGAACGCTCGCCCTCGAATCTCTCGATGATCAGGGGCACCTCAAGGCTATTCTTGTTTAGAAGAACCACTTGTTTACTGCTTCGCGCAGTCGACAGGTAGACTCTCTTTTCGGAAATTTTTCGTTTTTAAAAAGGGATTGATTTCTCTCCTAGGAATGAGCTCTCACCTTGTTGGGCTGTTGCCTTCTGATCTCGAGCACATCGTTCTTACGCGCATCTGAAAGTGTGGTTATGAAAGGGTCGTTATCTCATTTTATTAAAGCCGCGTTTCATCATCGATTGCTCATGCTTCAATCTATTAGAAGCTTCTTGCAAACTGAATTCCGACTAATAACACATTGACCTTGCCCGGTAGTCTAGCTAGCACAACGTGCTAGCGAGAGCACCTGACAATCAGCTGGGACAAATCGATACCCAGCTGTGGGCACTCCATGTCTGTAGGGAGAGTGCACCGGCCACAGACCAATGTACAGGCATATTCTATTGTAGGAGCAAGAATGCTCCATGAAACTGCTTTAGCATAGTTGATTTACCACTATTTGGTCAATAAGCCAGGAAAGATAAACAATAGCTAAAAAGTGGAGTGAAAAGGGAAGCTCACGGAAAGGTCGGCGTTCCTTGAACGTCGGCACTGAACCGGATGAGAGAGTGTTGGGCTGAACTCGCGAGAACATGTCCAGCATCTTGAGACTAATTACTTGGCATCAAGTAGGCTGCAAGCCACTTTGTCTGCCCGAGTGGGGCCGGTGATGTTCACATGATTACCGTATTCTCGCAATAAGAAGGGCGAGCGTGTCAGGAGCCTGACCCCTTTGACCCTCTCTTCCTGGTTTGCCATAATGATGTTCTAACTTGTTTTGGCAGTTTTGTATTGCGGTGTCATCAGTTTTATAACTCTTCCCTACATTCATGCGGTTTTCACGCTTTCTTGCATTATCTTCTTTTCTTTTCAGGTAATGGTGGACGATTCGGGACGGCGGACAAGTGCAACGTCTCAATCACATCGTATACGACGCACCTCTATTTCACTAACTAACCGGTCATGGATTTCAGTTATATCTGTCTGCATATCAGTATCAATTATTGTACAGGTAGGCTCTCTTATCTCTCCCAGGAAGTAGTTGAGTGTTTCAGCTCGGGCTGCCTTTTGCACAAAAGTTTATCGTGGATTGGTGGAGCCGAAGAACGAAGACTGTTGAACATAAAGTTGTAGCAGCTAATCTTCGAATCGAAGGAGAAGTCAAAGCTGCTTACCTAGTTGAGCCTTTTCCCGTAGGAAGATGGAATGGAAACTCTGCTGAAGTTGTGCGGTATGTCATGGTTTACATTTTTTTATTTGCTAGTATAATACTTTCTTCGGCTTGCGATTCCTTGGGCGGTTGTACACAAACCTCTTATTTCTGCCGTTTCAGGAAAGTACCCATAGAGTACGATGATGTGGCAAATATGGCATACGAGTCCGAAGCACTAGCGGCACTGTCAGTTGCAAGAAAGGCTCGAGAGGATGGAAATGAAAAAAAGGTTTGATTAGATGGGCATTTCATTTGCTAGTTTTTTGCAGTGCAAGACAATCATCGAACACGCTCTTGCGCTCTGTCCGAACAGTCCTGACGTACTCACGGAATACGGTCACTTCTAAAACTTTCATCATTCACGAATAAATTTCAGGTATCTTCCTTGAAACTATGGCGGAAGATGTGGTATCAGCCGATTCCTTTTATACTCGTGCATTATCCTTCAATCCCCACCACAGTACTGCTTTAAGGTAATCATTGGTCCACTTAGCTCATGTGCTCATGTTTGTTTGCAGTAGTAGAGAGCGCACACGTGGAGTAGTAGCTGAATTGGATGGAGCAACACTCGCGGATCTAAGAAAAATGGTTCGGCTTCTCCTATGATAGCGGAAGATGTTTTCCTCCAGCGGGACCAGTTTTCGGATCTTCCACATTCTTCGCTACTACGACGAGAGATGCGCGAAAGCTACTTCGCTCATATCTATCACACAGTAGCAATCGAGGGAAACACTCTTGATCTCGGGCAAACAAGATCTGTACTCGAAACGGGAATGCCTATCCCTGGGAAGAGCTTGGTTGAGCACAATGAGGTAAACACTAATTGTAAAGTTTATACGAGGTTTTTTTCTTTAGATTTTGGGAATGGATGCAGCTCTACGATTTCTCAATCAGACGCTTATCGATAATAGGGAGATTACGGTTCAAGTGAGAAAGGGAAACTGGTCGTGCTCAAGTAGAATTGAGGATATTCTGGAAATCCATCGTCGAGTTCTCGGACACGTGGCTCCGGCCGATGCAGGGAGACTCCGCTCAACTCAAGTCTACGTCGGAAGGTCTCCGTTGTTGAAGTGAACTGCTGACCGTTCATCTACAGATTCACCCCCGTTGCCCCTTCTGAAGTTGCTGTGCAGATGGAAGAACTAGTAGAATGGCTCAACGACGAACGAACCTTGAATATGGAGCCGGTGGAGAGGGCAGCGATAGCGCATTACAAGCTTGTAAATACTGCCACTTTTTATTTTCGTTTTGCCACTTCCATTCAGTCAAATGAAGTTTGATTATTATATAACATTTTAGGTGCTGACCCATCCATTCGTCGATGGAAACGGGCGCACTGCTCGCTTGCTCATGAACGTCGTTCTCATGCGAAGCGGCTTTCCGCCGGTTATCCTTCCAGTAGAAGATAAAGCAGAGGTGATCTTTCCCCCGTATCTTAGAGATAAGTGTTCTCTCCAGTACTACGCGACCCTTCACACAGCGAATCTCGGGGATCTGCGGCCGTTCGTTCGATTTGTTGCGAGACACACACGACGAACACTACAGGTAGTCGTTTTCTCCCCCTTCCCTTCCCTTCTCACGGTCGCCCCTCACTTCTCTTGTTACAGAAATATCTCGAGCTCGCTTCGACCTGTACTACAAGCGAGTGTTCGACGGATGCGATGGACAAAAAAGACTCTTCGACACTCCGAATTCCTCCCGCCTGACTCTCTCTTGAGAATACAGTTGAGTAGCTCTGTTGTTTCCTAGGGTCTGCTGATGATTACAACATGTCTAAGATTTCACAATATTATCAAAGCTTTGTAGTTTCCGCTAGTCTTTGTCATACTAGGCACTGGTCTCTTGGGTAGTCTGCGATACATTTTGGCATGCTTCATTCCATATACATTACATAGCCTTAGATATTCTAGTCTGGAACTCAATCGTTGAACGTGTTAGCTTCATTTCTTACAGCGGGTTGATCTAGCATATTGTGATACAATTGTAATAAATAATGAATCTATTGGACCTCGTTTTGACACTCGAAGAAGTTGGCAGCGATCGGATCTCCTGAAAATAGATGGATTTCAAACAAAACTATATATTCATTCTGCCTGAACGAAATTAGACAGAATACATAGTGCATTTGGCTCTGCGTTCCTACACTTGACCTCAACCCCTACATAGAAGGTCAAAGAACATTGTGATAGCCACGTGTTAGCCATCGCGATGTCTCGTTGTAACTATGGGGGCGTTCGAGAAGGGAAGATCCCTCTGCTCCCTTTCCTCAACACCACAGCCACCTGTCCCCCACTCACCCAAGTTGTGCTTCTCCATGAACTTTTTCAAGCTGAACTTGGATCGCGAGTCCATCTTCGGTACCTGTATCAAATATGACACAGTGTTCTGACAACAGTAAAAATGTTAAGCGAACGAGATGCCGAAAAATAACCCTGATTTCGGTAGGAACTCTCGCACGGAAAACATCGTATACTAAGCATTTTGGCTCGTTCGCTTAACATTTAGAAGACCGTGATGAGATTGAGATGACATCGGTGGATTATAACCTGGATTCGTCGTCCCTGATGCTCGAAGAGGACGATGAGGTAGCGATGGAGTCCGGTCCTTGGCTGGGGTCCGGGGGATCCGTAGGCCATCTGGTGCTGACCTATAACCAACTCATTCACTCCATTCATTCCGTATAGACTCATTGTAATGCTATTATAGTCGAGTTTCAACATAAACGATTATAATACCTCCATTGATTCCTTCGAGAACGTTGGATGCGGGAATGTTTACAACGAGCCAATGAAGCCATTCGGCTACGGAGGGATTCTTGCGGGAGAGGTTATCGGGGTCTGAATGCAGAGTAAACATTCATGTGCATTCATGCCCTAGAGCTGTCGATTCGAGTATTGCTGAGTTAGCTGAGGCTGGAATCATGTCCGATTCCATGATCATCATAACGTATCCTTCGAGATAACAGAAGAAGTGTAATGCATGATAAATACCGATCATGACGAGGGAGAAGGTGCTCTCGGGGTCGACCTTGAGTGTGAAGCGGGGAGCGTTCTTCAGATTCCTGGCTGCCATTTGCTGGCCCGGCTTCACTTGGATGCCATCCCAAACACACTGCAACAAACAGAGACGAGTAGAGTCGAGTCAGGTAGGGGGCGACTCACGTTGAGCACTTCCTTCGGCGCATTCGGAATGATGTTGGGAGTGATCTCGTTCTGAGCGAAGATCGCTGCGAGATCGGACATGACGGGACCTGCACATCAAAGAATCAATTGATAAGAAGAGGAAATTATTGAACGAGGTGAACTCAAGAGATCAAGGAGATAAATAAGACAGAGGGAATCTTCGGGTAAGGCTGTCGACCTCTGACCGGACTGTGAACAGCTGAGACTGGAGAGTGAGCTAGTCAACATTAAACTCCTCCCTCTGCCCTCCTACTCATCCCTCTTCCCCCATCCGCCCTCTTCTACTCTCTCTGAGGAGACAACACGCGAAAAACGACCGAGAGAAGCAGAAGATGTTGTAGCTTATGCTCTGTCTCGTGATGAATGGTGAACTAGGGGGAAGGGGATGAATTGAAAGGGCGACATTTCATTGAACAACGCGATCATATACATCTCAAACAGAATACGATACTTTGAAAATTTTAATGACGAGTCGATGCCGTGAATCACTTTCAGTGAATCAATCTATTGGGAATTAGATATATTTATTGTTGTCTGTTTTTATTGTTAGTATACATGTGAAACAACGTAAATGAAAAAGTATAATCAACGTGAAAGTGGAAAATATCTCGGTACGGTAGGTAGTTTATACCGCAGGGTTACGGTAGTTCAGTTAACTAATTTTGTAGTTTGTAGTGCGTTTGAACGTGTTCCGCTTCCTTTTAGTTCGGCTTCACTTCTTCTTTGTCAGTTGTATGCTTTATTTCTCTTTGATTTCGTACTATGTCTTATCCATTGCAGGCCTCCATAAGTACTGGATGTCGTCAAAGTATTTACTTGTGAATTCAACTGATTAGAAGCTCTTGAAATGAGCGACGGAGGTTCTTCGACATCGCGAAATCGACCAAGACGGGCACTTATCGTTGACCAGCACAACCAGACGCAGGTCAGTCCAAGACTAGAGTGATAAACTAAAAATTAGGATGAAAACTATCCAAAGAGACGTTTTACTGTGATTTTCCCGCTGTTATGACGCGTGCATGCACGCCTTGCAAAGGAAATTGCAACATATTTAATAAAACAATAAGGTATATGATATTTTTGGAAAACTATCGAGTAAATGATATTGCAGGTTGTCATCGACGATACTTCAATCCAAGTTGCAGTGATCGACTCTTCTGATGACGAAGATGAAGTCAACGTGGTATGATATTTAATCTTTTAATTGATAAATTAGTTAAGTATCTTCTAATCCGAATATACATCTTATATTTTTGCAGCCGCTGAATCGCAAACGCTCTCGAACTGACTTCGGTAAGAGGGAAGAAGAGGAACCGCCGAAGGAAGAACAAGATATTGAAGAGGGATGCACTATCTGCTTTGATGTTAGTCCTTTGATTAACCTTACTACAATTGACAGTATGAACAGATTTGGATGTGATATACTACTATAATGAATATGCAGAAAGATATAAAGCCGATTTTGCACGTATGTATCCTAAATTTAGGCTTAAATGCTGATTTGTTCAGGCATGCAGTTCGTTACATAAGACGTTGCATATGTGGCTTACAAAAGACCTTTTCAGAACTTCACATCCCTCGGCGAACACCGATTAGTCTCCCTGAAATGCGGCCATTTCTTCGGAGAAGTGTGCATAGTGCGATGGATAAATGGAGAACGAGGAAGAGGGTTCGTTCATTGGAAAGCATTTATGACTAGACACAGGCATCGTCGAACTTCCTACGCTCTCGTAGTTCTAAAATATTTAAACCTTTCTACTTGTGTAACACATATGCCTAATTCTGATTGCCGAAAATAGAACTTTACCCTTATCGATCCCTATTGATTTAACTTAACTAAATAAACAGGGTCATTTAAGGTGTCCAACATGCAAAGCGCCAGCTAAAATACGCGACATACGACAACACTTCACGGCTCTCGTTAGGGTCAGTTATCTTTATTTCCCAAGGAATTGTAATGTTCGAATTGGCCTCGAAGTGTAGAGAAACAGATGGGGACTGGGGTTTAGAGCATAACACATGTCTCGTGAACTCTCGATTTCAATAACGAAAGGGGATTCTGAGGAACGGGAAAAGGGTAGAAAGCGAGGATTATTAGTTGATCTCACAGGCAGTGGACAACAGTGAAGTGGAGGCGCTTCGCCAGTCGCTGTCGGTATTCCAACGGGAGAACGAGGGCCTTCGGATAGAGAACGTCGCGTTGAAGAGGGAAAGGGACGAAGTGAAGAAGCAGCTTCTTATCGGACCCATGACTAGCAGTGCACCGTCAGTCGTTTATTGGGCCTTACCATTTTATTCAACTCCATACCTTAATAGCTACCGTATCCCCTACAGTATCCCTTGCAGTCGGTACGTGAGTGATGGCGTCTTCTTCTTTCAACGACAGAAGAGCTACGTTCTGGGCAAATCGGACGGGTCGCGGGCCTTCGATCTCAATGCACACGTGAGTTCTCTCGTTTTGTATTGGGATAACCTTTGCAAGATAGGAACATTATTATCCCCCAGTCTATTTCAAGCTACTCGTCCAACCCCTTGATCCATTTCCATTCCAGCGTGTAGTCCTCTCGCTTCGACTTGCCAATTCTCCGATATCCGACGACTTCGGAATACTCATCGTGAGTCTGGAAGTCTTGCACTTCTTCTTCCGATTACACTTTCCATCCCTTGCCATGACTCCCTTACTTACAGTACCCCTTCAGCTCGATCAGAAGTTGTCTCCGTGCGGGGATACGGTAGGAGTGGCGAAGAAGCGAATTCGCACCATTGAGATGTGCCCCTGCGACTCGGAGTTGTTCTTTGCGGGTAACTATTCTCACAATCAGTTTTAGCTGCTTTGAAGTTAATCAGTACAATAATACTCTCGGCTTTACTCTCGAGAGGCGAAGTCGTGGTCGAATGAGCTTCACCCTCACACTGCCATTGGGTGAATCGATAAGTACATACATGGACGTGATTGTCCGATCGGACGTTAGGATGGGTGCCAGCACTTGAGAATCATAGTGTAAAACACTTGTTAGGATTACTGCTTCCTCTAATTATGTAAGGATGCCTGTAAAAATATTCGGACAACACTAGCCCATGTATTCGTGTCTTCCTTAGGTAATAGCGTCATGCTTGTTGTCTTACTAGACTGCAGCAGTTTCGTTTTCAAGAGTAGACTCTCTACTCGAAGTCTACTCTACTTTAGCAAGATGAAGGCCCCAAAATGGCCTACTCTACCTCTTTTTACCTGTATCCTGAAAACGAATCAAAATTAAGTCTTCTAACATCGATTTTCGGAATCTGCATGGAAAACTGACCTAGAAACATGTGTCATGAAATCACATGAAAAGCAAAAAAAGCAAAACTGAGAGTCTGCACTACCCACATAACTCGTCGGCCCGCCGATACCACGTGTATTATCGACTCGCATATCGCTGCCTGGACGCTGCCTGAACGACCCGGGGATCGCAGTTGAGCGCAGTTGAGTTCAATGCTTGCATGTCGCGCATCTCTGCCTGCCGAGCTCAATAGCTCTCGACATGATTCAATAACCATGTGCAGTTGAGTGATGTGCTGGAATACCTGGCATACCACACACTGCTCGAGCTCAATAGCTCTCACCATGGCTCAATAGCCCTGGGCAGCGTGCGGCGCCGAACTCGTCAGTCCGGAGTGATAGGCTCGGAAGCTAACCACAATGCCAAGCGACACACAACAGGAATGGGATATTTCATCCTCTTGAACCTTCCCCTCCCCCCCCCCCCCCCCCCCCCCCCCCCCCCCCCCCCCCCCCCCCCCCCCCGCCTCTTCCCTCCCCCTCATTCATTCCTCTTCGTCTCTCGCGTGCGGTTGGGTCGTCGGTTTACTCTCTTCCTTTCACATTATCTTCTCGAAATTTGTCATTTCTTCTTGCCTATCGTAAGCAGCACGTATGATCCCGCCAGACATTTAAAAAACGGAACATGCGCCAGGTATACTGTAACGGAATTTTAAATTACCGCCTGCTGCTTTTCGCACTTTTCGTTGCGGAAGTACGCATGCCTAGAGCGGCGACAGCGTCGCGTGCGCGTCGCCGCCTAATTTTTTTGAATATCAGAACTCTCGAAGCGAAAAGTATCACGAACTAAAATTTGGCCATGTTCCGTGTCTAATGCAATTTAAATGTCTGGTCTGGGCTCATTTAAACGCTCGTGAACAGCATTATGATGAGCATAGACTCGGAATTTAGACAGCTATGAGGGTTTCACAATGGGTCACAGAAGCGCTCACGCTGAACTTCCAACTATGGGATGTCATATTGAAACTAAAAGTTGTGTAGAATCTAATGCATTGATGTGCAGGCGGCGAGGACGTGTGGGCGATAGTGCGATCGATAAATGGAGGAGTTCGCAAGAAGGTGCAAGTACCGTGTCCCGTCTGGAGTTCCTGCTGGATAGGACCCGAGAAGGTACGGTAAGGTTACTGCTAATTTTACTGGTAAAGGGCCCCTCCACTCAATATCTACCGTATATTTTTGACGTCATTGGATAGCTCTCAATGTCCAGAGTCTCATGGTATCTTCTTTTTGCTTGAAACTTCGCCGTTGCTGAGAAATAGCTGTGCAAAGATTTCTGTCGCTCTCTGCGTCTCTTCATTCCTCTCTTGTCTCTCGCAATCAATCAACCGCTCTTAATTGGTTGTCTCTTGAAATGAATGGGATGGTTGGAGGGACTCTTTGAAGGATACTGTAGCTTTCTGTTGGGAATATATACTTTACTTATGCACAACTTTCAACGTATAGTGAAATAAACCGATCCATCAGTTTCTTTCGTTCCAAAATGAGTCTAATTCTCTCACTTTTGCACACTCTCTCGCCTTATATTCAGAATGATTTTCCGACGGATCTTTTTAATCCACTATACTTGCCAATATCATGGCGCCAAACCAGTCGATTACCGTACCCCCGAAGGTTCTACTCGGTCTGTCAAATGGTCGCGTTCTCGAGTTGAATACACCCGAGATGCTCTTCACTCCCACTGACTACATTCCTCACAGTCAACGATACGGAATCACGCTTATCGCGTACGGTATCTGCATTATTTTTTTTCGACAATATTGGCTCTGGTGGTTTGATATCAACTTTTGCTATTAGAAACTATTAGAAACTTACCAAAATAATAGAATAATCGTTTCAGTCAATTCGCCCGCCTTCAATCAGTTCTCATCGTTTCACTGAAGAGCGTTCGTGTGTTGAGACATGGAAGGATAACAAATCATCTACAGGAGGAAATCGGTCCGTTACTTTGTCTATGATCACTTTAGCACCGTACTCTGTTCTTCGATTGGACCTTTTCTAATCTAAGTTTTAACGTTTTGCTACATAAATAATGTAAGCGTGTTTTGGCACTTTGCCAAGACTCAGCAGATGGTTTTTGTAGGTGCCCTGAACAAGGTAGAGAACGTTGCGGTCCTCCCCGCTGCCAATTCATTCGTCGCGACCTTCCAACGACCCCAGGGATCAGTACACAGATTGTACAGGATTGCCGTGGACGATAGCGAAGAGGTGCGGCTGCCTTTTTTATTCTCAAAGATTCAATGGTGTACGTAAATATCATTGTTTGGCGAACTTCCAGGTCCCTACTTATTGCTAAATACATAATATAAGCGGATAGATCGTTTCCGTCTGTATTACCTGTTTTATGTAGCGGGAGAGGAAAAGTCTCAAGGCACATTCACGTTGATTTCTTATCTTCCGACATGGCGGTAGACTACCAGGAATAGTGTATATGTTCAGGTGGAGGTCATCTTCGTCTCTGAACTCGTGACCCCTTCTCAGTCCTTCACGTACATGTGGAGAAACGAGCTTCTGTCCATCTCAAATGATCTCGTCTCTGTCATATTCCAAGTAAGGCTTTTCCTCATAATGAGTAAACATAATCGTTTCCTAAATAGCAGTAAATAGCCTGCTATATCAGGAAGACTTCAAGCGAATAATGGTGCATGATTGGAGTGGGAAACGCGATGATGTGAGTCTCTTTCTTTGTATTATTGAACAAATGGATGCTTTTCTGATCATGTAATTTTGCATGTTTCAAGATGACGATAGATTGTGCTTTCAGAAGTTCCTGACCTTTGGAAACTCGAAGATCACTCAAATCCGAGCTGTAAAGTACTCGTCCAAACCCGATTCCTGTCACATTCTTGCACTAGCGGAACACGAAATGTTCCTTCTTCATTTGTCCATTCATCGATAGCCGACGATAGAACCAATCAATAGTCCTTCATACCTACCGTATTCTTGCTCCGATTCCATCGGGTCTCACACTCATTACAAGTATTCTCGATATGTACAGTAACTAGCTAACACGTTATCACCCCGATCTCTCACTACCACTTTATCAAGTGAACTGTGATAAAGATGCTTTACGTTCATTTGTCATAGTTCACACTTTTATTTACCATATTTTATCTTTGAAGCTCACGTTGAAGCATTTTATCAAAGTAGTTTAGACAACATGAACGGGTATCTTCAGGGTGGTCTTGTGTGCCATAGAAGGACCACCCACGAAGAGAGCGAACGAGTTCTCTGCATGACATATGTACTCTCCCGAATGAGATGACGTCACCGATGATACCGTAATACTGTTTCCGTCGTAAGATACGTCAGAACCTGAGGAGGGTGCTGTAGTCTACATTTACAAAAAAAAAGTGAGATCAATTCGTGGACTACAGTACTCCCAAGTAGCTTGTACCGTACCCAGTGGTTGTCCATCCTTTTCCCATCTCACGAAAGGCTCGGGGTATCCAACAGCAGGGCAGTCCAGTTTGAGATGCGAGCCGGCCTGTTAAGTATTACGGTATGCTGATAACATTATTAACAAACTATTACCAAAAGCGGGTGTTTCGTAGCACAACTATATATAATCTTGTTGATAGCTGTATCATACTCACTTTGACTTCCCGCTTGGCCAAAACTACCGTATGCGGTTCGTGAGTCTTCTCTTCCTCTACGTTCGTTGTGAATTTGAAGACGGGAGCAACTGAATGGGATACTAATCCTTTGAGAAAGCTCTTCACTGCAATTCAAGACTCATTTTGTCTTTTGTTTCGTGGCGTGATTCCTTCCTGACCTTTTAGGTATCTCACAATCAGCGGGGCTTCTGCCAAGATACTCTTTCCTATTTTGTCTGCACTCTCTTCGTACTACTCCGCAATAGGAATGAAGGCGACTGACGGATTCCACCCAACCATAGCTTCACTCTCTTACGGTAGATTACGATATTTCCGTGAGTTGTCTCATCCGTGGCCGTTTGTACTTCACAGCGATAGAGACCGGCCACTCCGAGGGGAGCCTGTAATGACTTCTTTGAGTTCACCAGCTCGCGGAGAGATGAGATTGACATGGAAAGACCGTCTGGGAATGCATAATTGCCTATCGAACTATGGAATTTTTGTAGACTAACATTTTTGTAGACTTTTGTAGACCAGAATTTTGTAGAAATTGTAAGCAAGGGTAGCAAGAGGTACAGAACAATCATTGGCGAAAACTTCCGGGCAAGAGTCCTGCCTACTTTATTCAGACTCCCTTCTTATTGCTTCATTCAAAATACGAATGAAATAACGGAGGGAACAATTTCCTGAAGCATTTTTACTAATTGCTCTAATTCCATCGTCTAATGTGCCTTCCTTCAGATAATTCGTAGAGAAGGTGTAAACTACCAATGGGACAAATATCGGGAGAAGCTATAAAAGATGGAAAGAGTGTGTAGTACACGATAGAAGAAGGCTGCAGTAAATGAAATGGGAGGGGATTGATAGAGGGAATATGGGGGAGGGAGTCGAATTTAGTGGGGAGGATGAGAGAGATTGCAGGGAGTGGAGAAGAACTACTGGAGAAGCACATTCCAGTCACAGAAAAGCTGTCTTGCAAAAGGTGTTTATTGTGAAGCCTTGTCTAAGAAGCCGAATACTACTCGAGGTATTCTACAATCTCCAAATGGTACACAGTCCGCGTCCCTCACCTTCCCAATGGCCAGTTCTCCCTTGTTTCCCTTGATCTCTCCCATAAACTTCTTTCCATCCGAAACTCTCGTGAATTCCACTGCAGTCGGGGTCACATCCTCTCCGAGTTTCTGGGCTCCGCAACTGAAAGAATAATATAAGGGTTGGGAATGTAAACGTTTTTGGAATGTGCACGTTCATTTATCTCTAGACGTTTTGTACCGAGAAGCCTATATAGAATATAAAAATTGAACCTTCACATGAATATAGTCATGACTCTCCTTGGCGCTACTTCAGAAGGAATATGAGTCAAATAAAGGCCGGCCTAGATGAATAATGTATGAATTACAGTAAGTGGGTGGCCTGTAGGAGGGTGGGATGAGAGGGAGTGGAGAGAAGGGAGGGGGATCGGGCAATGATGGCGACGTTTCCCACTGCACGAAGGGTCGACGAGTGGGTCGGAGAGGTTACTGTAATCATTGGCCGTGGAGAAGGGGGACATTTCAGTGGGTGGGGAAAAGCTTTCCGAAGTGTACGAACTGGAAACAGCGTGTGAGTACACATTTATGTTTACAGCAACTCTGAAACATATTCATATTCAACAAACGTTACTTCAGGAAAATGATATAATCGTGAAAATCTTACGAAAGAACAGGGGAAGAAGAAGAGAGAGATGGCTGTTGAGTGGAAGGAAATGCATTGATGTGATCGAGACAACTGTTGCTGCAATGGACTGCTCAGAACACTTCACTCCCCCTTCCCTCTAAACCGTATTAGTCGAAGAACACTCTTGGGGTCCAATCATCGTTACCAGTAAACTGGCCACAAATGAATGCGTTTAGTTGACCATACGAAGTATACCTATGTTGCGTTACTTGTCTTGATACCTCCTTTCCAGACCAACAGCAGTTGGCTGTGGAAGGGTCTGTATAGATAGGATAGAGATACCAACTCCTCCCAACCGTAAAACTTCATTTGCCATAAGAGAGAACTGTGTACAAGTGTTCCGCCTTCTCTTCCTACGAAGAAGACCCATCACACTCAGGTCCTAATTCTCTCTCTTGTCCCCTCTCCCCCCACCCCTCTTCTCCCTCGCAATTCCCTCAATCGGAAATGCCATCGTCATCATTTCATTAGCCCTCCTTCTCTCATAACCTTCTCTTCGTTCTCCTCATTCTCATCAATCAAACGCTTTCTCGCTTTGTCACTCATCTGCTTATCTGCTTCCATAAGGGGCGGTCCCTGCCCCCTCTCACCCCCCTTCTCCCTCTGACTCCTCCCCTCCATCTCTCTCTGCTCCCTACCAGCTGAGAGAGTGAAGCCCTCGTCCCTATCCGTGGGGTCACCCCCTATCATCTTCCCCCCTATTCCTCCCTTCCCCCCGATCCTTCTTTCCCCCGATGTTCCTTCTCCTCGCGGGTCTCTCCTACCTCGCAGCCTCTTCTCGTAAGTCCATTTCCCTTTTATTCTTATTTACTTTCTTGGGATATGTTTCACAGTCAATATATAACCTCACTTTCGTTTTTAATGTGGCGCGTTGTTGTCAAAAGTATTAAAAATCTTTATTCTAAATCCATTGGCGGCCCTATGACTATTCCTGAATGAGTTATGTTTCACAGTGTCAGCTGTAGTCTGCTGCCGTCTGTGTAAGCGGTGTTAATCATTCCATCTCCCCCCCTTCCTTCTTCTCCCTCTTAATCCCCTTTTCGGTCTCCCCTCTCGTTCTTCCCTCTCAGGGTATCCCTTCCCTTCTCTCCATCCACTTCCTTAGTCTGCAACCACAGAATATCGCCAAGTCCCGCACTACTTTAGGCCTTTTCTCCATCTTTCCACCCTATATTTATCCTATATCTACGCCCCTGCTACAAACCAAAAGTCGAATCTTAGCTCTAAAGATATAAGCTATGCCCTTATTCCCCACCCCAACCTTACTCCCCTAATATAACCCTATCTCTTCCCCCCTTAATATAAGCCTCTTCATCCTCACACCCGCACATGACAGGAAGCCGCAGGGATGTATTAGAGAAGGGGGGAAAGGGAAAAGGGGAGGGAGGGAATTCAATTTATGAAGACTGCCAATTATGAATTATGCAAATGAGCCGGAAAGAGAGGTCAGGGGAGGGAAGGTGTGAAAAGGATAAATTGAGCGATAGGTGGGGTAGAGTGATGGGGATGGAGGGAAGCTACACTAATTTAGCTAATATTCGCTGCTGAGACTGAATTTCCCTGGAAACAAAGAATAGTGCAAAAGGCGCTAAAGTCTGTCCAAATCCCGTCCCTTGCCAAAAGAGCGAAGGTGGTTGGAAACAAGCGGTCTATTGTCTCTCTCACACCTTCCCACCATGGCTAGTCTCTTGGCTTCCAACCACGTTCACCTGAACTTTGACCGTTTTCGTTGATATCTGCAGTTTCTACTGTTGAAGGATAAACATTATATGTAGGCAACAGCGTTGCCTACATATAATGAGTCTGAAACATAACCGAACCCGTGTTCTACTCGTAAACCGTCGCTTTGATCACTTCAAGTGTGCAAACAACTGTACTTTCTCCGTTTGCTTTCGGCTTATTCCAGCACATCTCACGAGTAGCTCATCTTCAGACATGTAAATAGTAATTCAGTGTTTTGAGGGTGAAATTGGGATTTACTGTGAAACGCGTACTCCAAGGCCATAAATCGCGTCAGTCTCTATTGAGAACAAGTCGTTGGGGAGGGAAATGAGGGGATGAGGTAGTCAAGTCATGGAGTAAGTAGAGAAGACATGTATGTAAGGAGAGTAGATTGATGAAAGAGGGAGAGGGGGGGAGACCCCTCTAGCAAGACTAATTGAGGCATGAGAACGGGTCATCTCCCCTGTACGACAGCTTCGCTCTCTCGTTGACTCCGTTCCCTCCATTCTTCTCTGTCTACTCCCTCCCCCTCCCCACCTGCCCCCTTCCCTCTCTCTCCGTCTCCATAACCCCGAACAGCAAACATTGCCATTGAGTAGAAGCCCCGTCATTAGCCAGTGGGATGTCGTCTCTCCTTACTCTCTCCCTCAATACCCGTCCTAACAGAGTGTTCCACCCTCCGACTCTCCCTCCCTTCCAATTCTCTCTCCCTCCCCCTCCCCTCTTCTGTCAAAGTAGAAGCTCAACCTAATCCTAAGGAGAGCATCTGGCCAGAGTGACCATTGGGGAAGAGAGGCAAAGGGAGGGAAGAGAAACAGAAGAGATGGCATCTGTGAGGGGAACAATACCATTGAGGAATTGGAACAGATAAGACGTTTTTATGTGTGGCATAATATGTAAGAACGTATGAATACTCTAACATAAGGAAGAGTCTGGACGGGCAAAAGTGTATTTTGTGAGTGGCGGTCCTTGAGAGTTTCGCGAGAAGTGGACACAGGGCGTGGGAAATACTCAGGGATGGGGAAAGGGCAGGCGGGAAAGAGGGAGGGAAAGGGAATGAAGTTGGGTTACGTTTCACGAAGGGGTTATAGGGACGGCTGGGGGGAGTGATAATATTATACGGAATAGGTACATGCCATAGAGAGTTGAAGAGTAGAATATGTAATATCATATCTGCAGGAGGCGCCAACCTTCACTGTGCCGAACTGTCGTATTCGTCGTCCTTTGCCACTTTCGAGGACACGAAGCGAATCGAGAGAATCGCCGTGTCGGGAGGTCTGTCTTTCGGGATTGGAGTATCGGGGTTGATAGGTCATCGGGGTCTGTTGCCAACTATTTCTTTTTACTATACCTAGACCCTTAGAATAGTAGCAAAGATATCAGATCAGTTTCTACTGCATAATTACTATCTTCAAGGAGCATTTGAGCTGGAAGCATTGTGCCTTGTCTATAGTTTCAAGTGTTTATCTGTCCTTAGCCCTCCCCTCTTCCACTATCACCCCTCACCCATCCTTCCCCTTTCCCCAGTCCCCTTTCATCGCGCATGTGCTGCACTTAAGATTCCATGCAAAGAAGAGCTCGAGAGGGTCTAATTATGAGAGAGTGAAGGAGGGACAGGAAAGGAAAGGAAGTGGGGGCTGACTGTACAGCCCCCATAGGGAACATCTGGGAGAATCGTCGTCACTCCGTTTATCTGCTAATTCATTGAGACAACCGGAAAACAAGCACCAATTGGGGCTAAAATAGGCTTACGCGCGATAGCTTACCTCCAGGGACTTGTATTGCTCACAGTGTTCAGCTACAAGTATGATATTCTCGATTGCAGTGGTTTCTGCCTTCCACGTCGAGTTCTCACTGGGAGATGACTCCTTCCAGCCCATTCTCCAGCCTTCGGGACTGCCTCTTGTGAGTGTTCAACTACCTACATTCCTCCCCTATTCACCCCTTCCCTTTGACACCCCTCCCCCCTTTCTGAACACACTTAAAATCCCCTCTCCGTGTGTTCCTCCCTTTCCCATGTGTAAATCGATGTTGAGGGGACCTTTTTGTCACTTGGCACGAAGTACGAGATTATTGCATGAAGCAGTGCGAGGGATGCGAAGGGATGGGAAGGGGGGAGGAGTTGGGGATAGGGGTTTAGGGGAGGAGATAGAGGTGAAATACGGGTGAAGGGAGTAGAACACAACTCCTTCATTCCACCCCTTCATCAGAATCGTGGCAGGAAGATATTAGAGTAACGGAATATTGAGTGCGGAAAAGAGAGCTGAAAGCAATGAGGGGGTTCGTTGCTCGAAAAGAGTTATGAGAGCTTTCTTGCAAAGAGGGCTGAGCGAGAATTTTCTGCCGTAAAAAATGTGGCATTTTCTTGCATCTGAAACAATTTATCTACACCTTCTATGGTTCATTCTCCCTAAGATAGTCTTCTAGTCCCAAAAAGCGAGCGAGCCTTCTTTCCCATTCAACGAAGACATTTGTCAACAGTGAGCTATTGGTCGAATAATGTAATGTGAGCCCTCCCCTTTGGTCTTTTCTTAGACGACCACTTTCGGTCCTCTTCCGCATGCACTACCTATATCTAGTAGGACTTTTTCGGTCCCTAGATTAAAGATAGCTAACTTACCTTACCAAAACCCTAACTGCATTTTTCAGCTCCTCTACTCTTCCTCATCGCACCAACCCGTCTGGACCCATACGGATCTCATAGCAAAGAGTGTTCGATTGAAGAGACTGCCCGAGGAAAAGGAAGACGAAGAGGATAATGGACTTCTGTTGCTGTTGACCCTTTGCGATTATGGTGAGCACAGATTTTGTGTACCTTCCGCATCTTACTAGAGTATAACTCTTGAGTGACATTGAACTATGTTCCGACAATATCTCAGTCATGTAGAAGGAGTACACTAAGCTAGCCTGGGGACATTCTGTGTGTGGTAGGGGGGAAGTGGGGAGGAGAGGGAAGGAGACAGGAAAGGGGAGAAGCCCCCGAAGGAAGGATTGGTAGTAGGTAGCATGTTGTGGTCTCTCACGGCAGACAAGGTGTGAGAATGGACCGAGAGAGTAGTGAAGTGGAAGGATATTTGAGACTGACGAGGGTATGGAGGGGGAAGGGTAAGGGGAAGTGGGAAGGAGGTATTAGTCAAACTATGAACGGATTAAAACTCAATAAGGTACTTTGTCAAAAAGCATTGCTCAATCGAGCATCCGCAATAAATAAAGTCGTTGAAACATATACTTCAACCGGCATGATGCAGGTCCGTCTTCTCTTTCCTTCGATGATTCTCCTTTCGTAGTGGACACAGCCAAGGCACGATTAGTGTCCATGTACGAAAACGAACTCAGAATTCTCTTCAGAACATTTCGGTCAGTTGGAATTTGCTGTGATAGAGCAAAGGTTCACTACACTACTTGAAATAATCACAGCGCTATTCATTATGAACTATTCATTTTGAATGATTCGTGAAACATATTTGAAACGCAGCACTGGAATAGTTCAATTTAACTCATTGTTAGACGAAGAGACATCCCTCCAGATCCTCACTCTTCTTCTATTCGTCTGCTCCCCAAGGCGATCTTCTCATAGCTGAACTCGTCCACGGAACAGTTAACGTCATCTTCGACTTTGGTTAGCAATACTTGCAATTCTCTTTTAATTCTTGTCTCTTTCTTTTAATCCACTTTGGCTCCGACCACGCCCTCCCAGGCGTAAGGAAATAAAATAAATAAAATTCGAACTAGGTTATGCCCGAAGTTCTCTAGGAACTAATGAGAAGAATCCTGTCAACTATTCTCCCCTCTTCCAGGTTCCCTGTCCCCCTCTCGAATCTCCGCGGGTCGTGCATTGGATGATGGGGAATGGCACGAGATGAAGTGGCTGCATCAGTTTGACTCGGTATGGAACCCAGTAATCATCATACCATTACACATTCCGGATTATGTAGTGCATAAACCAATAATCTACTTTATGGTATTGGGCGAACGTGTGATTTGAGGTGCAACTATTCATTGATGGTGTTCTGTGCAATGAAACGTCGCCGTCGGGACTCTATCGGAAGCTCGATCTTAATTCACAGGTGACATAGTTCTCACGAACTTCGTTGTTGATCATTACTACCCGTAAAAAATAAAATACAAACTACAAACTAAGCAATCCCCTCTTAAATTCCCTTCCTCTTCAGCTGTGGATAGCGGGTCGTTCCCCGGACGATACCCTATCCCTCCCAGTCCAGTCAACCTTCCGAGGCTGTCTCGCCCGTGTCCAACTCAACTCTGTCCATCTTCTCGATTTCGCACCTCCAGAAACCCCGCGACGCTGTCATGTAAGCTTTTCCCGCATTTTCTCGATTTTTAAAATTCTTAAATCGTTGTTTTCCGTTGAAGTATGAGCTGATTTCAGATGACCCGTCCACCTTCACTAACTCTGTACATGAATTCCGAGGCGACTGTCCCCTTCTCTTTCCTTCCCTTCTCCTTCGAATTTCGCTTAGTTACCAAGTCCTCCACCTTCATGAGGTAGATACTAATTGCATTTGGTCGTCCAATCTTTCCGGGAGGTTCTCGAAGTTATTATCTGAGTAGTAATAAGATTACAAGCTAAGAACTATGAAACTTAACCCGAAAATAGATAGGAAAAGCAGAAATATGTTTCAGGGTGTATATACAAGTTGTAAAATACTGCAAGAGCACTACGAATGCGCTATCTCGTATATTACATTAACAAAAGTAAATATTTCAGAATGGTAAATGCAGAGGGCGTTGATCTGGTTCGTCTTTCGGTTGTCAATTCGTCCATTCTCGCCCTCGCTTCCAATGCCACGAAACACGAACAGATGAGCAATCCGCGTACGTTTTCATCACCACACTTCTATGCAGCGAATTTCGACTCTCTGAGCTATTATACTTTGAAAACTTGAAGCACCACTCCAACCAGAAAGGTGCCTTCGGTTATGTTTCAGGATTAAATAAATAAGAAGCAAATTGTTCGTTTCGATATTGTTCTATATTTTGGGTCTGCTAAATAGCAATTCTAATTCAGCTATAATCGTAACGGACGGTGCGTGGCACTCGTTTTCCTTCAAGATCCGCGCCTCTCGATTAGAGGTTGAAGTGGACGGGAAGACTGTTCTGTGGCTTGAGGGACCCGAGGTACTTATTCTATAATACTTTATATTCGTTCTATCTCCTCCTCCACGATCATTCTGATAGATAGTGAACATAGTCGAGAAAGCGATGACTTGGTATTGATTTTTTAAACTCATACATACTTCTTTCGTCGGAGCGCTCACTTCATTTCTCTCTCGTGAGAAATAGAAAAGATACAGATCGTAATCCTGTACTGACCTTTCTTCCTTGATATACCACCCTTTGCCAGGTTCGCTCGATGACCATCCACCTCGCCTCGGTCCTTCTGTCCTCAGAAGGATGCTATCGATCGACGACTCTCGATCTACAATCAGTCCCGACTAAGGGAAAGGTCGAGAGGGGGAAGTGCGAAATGAAGGACAGGTAAGATAGATTTATATGCTGCAGGCAAGGCCTTTTTCTCATTAAAAGAACATTCTCTGTAGTATATGAAAATCTTATTGTTTGAGGTGCACTCCGAACCCGTGCAAGAACAGTGGAAGATGTGTACAATCGTCTCTCGATCGAGAGGAGTGTCAGTGTGAGAAGAACTACGGAGGCATCTTCTGCCATAGAAGTACGCTTTACTACGGATTCGTAGAGATCTTCGCTAGCCGAGCCTCTTAAATATTCTATTCTTCAATACTTTAGCAACTCTGGTTCGTTCGTGTGAGGAACACTTCTTCCTCAAATCGCTGGCTAGAAGAAAACCGTCGACCAAGGCCAGGAAGGTACGCAATGCAGGCAATATTCACTGCAAAATAATTATGGAAAATTAGTAATCTGCAGAGAAATAATATATATGAAGTTGACTAATTGTTGAAGGTTCTCGTGGATTTGGATGCAGGCGAATCACTTTCGCCCGTTCAAGTGGAATGTGCGATTCGAACGAATGAAGTCGGAGAAGCACAGGTACAATTACTTATCACAACTTATTTGCTTCGTCTGTTCAATAGTAAAATCCTCAAGTTTAGGAAAGGTGAGATCGTTATAATACAAAGACCATGGTTTTTATATAACTGCTGAAACACAATTCACCATTCTAGCAGTTGTATGCGTTTTCTAACCTCTCATCGTTGTAGATATCGATTAAAACTTCTACCGTAATACTAATCTATTGACAGGTAGTGACCATCTCGGAACACGATATGACGGTTCCCCTTCGAGTGAGTGGAGAGAAGAGACCCGGAGAAGTGAGGGAAGACCTCAAGTATGGAATGGACACCACCCAGATGGAGACCCTCGTACACTCCTTCGATCTCTGTTCGCAGGTAAGATCCACTGATGATCACCATCGTAATAGGGAATCGAAGATTTAAAAATCAATATATAAAATGTAAAAAAACACCAAGTTTTTAGTATATGCGATACGAGTGCAAGGGAGGTGCGCGATTGATGACATGGGAAGAGGAGAGAACGCCCTCGTCCTGGTAAGTATCTCATAGGAATCACTTGAAGCTGTGCCATCAAAAAGCTTTTTACTATTAGATAGCAATAATCCCAAACGAAACTGAGTAGTTCCTACACTAACATTGTAGGTACACGAGTCGATCAGACAAGCAAGGCCTTCAATGGGCCTCTGCTCCTCCCTATTCACGGATGTGCGCCTGTGCTGTACATGCCAACTGCACCCACAACAAGTACGGTTACCCGCTCGGTTTATGTTTCTGATCGCATATTTATGATCAGCTTGTGAACTGAGTAGTTCCTATGCCAATATTGATTCCAATCCAACATTTCAGACTGTGTAACTGTGACAGTGGAGAGGATGGGGTGGACGAGGGGGACAACACCTTCTCGCAACTTCTCCCCGTCACTTCCCTCTTCATTGGGGGAACCACTGCCGCCTCTTCCGTCCAAGTGACCGTGGGACCACTCGTGTGTCAGGACAAACGTCAGTTATTTATCACTTATTTATGATAACCTTCGGATCTGGAAACTGAATCCTCTAAGCGGCTGAGAGTTATAACTTGTTACACTCAAAACAACCAGTCTCCTTTCAGTCGCCTTCGAACCCGTAACATTCATGGATCGTAATGCGAGATTAACCGGATCCAAGTCGTTTAATGGTATTTATAATTTTACAACAACATAATAACCCATCAGTGAAAAGCTGAATTTCCAGTTCATATAGACATGTTGAAACATATTTCATCGAATTATATATGTGTTTTCTTTTGTATGTAGTTTTATATATTATTTGCAGGTGTCCACTTCTCGCTGTCACTTCACATCAAGTTCACCCACCATCACATGAGTCTCTTCACGTGGGAATCATCTGATAGTCTCCACTTCTTCCATCTTCACATTTCGAGTAAGCTTTTATTTTTATTTCATATTATTATACCTAGTTGCATAGATAATCATCAAATACTTGTCAATTGCAGACGGTATTCTGATCGGAGAAGTGGTTGTGGGAGGGGAATCGTATGAAGTGAGGAGCAAGACGAAGGCTAACGATGGACTCTGGCACAGAGTGGAGTGGGATGCACACCGATTGGGACAGACGTGAGTATTTCATCATGAACTGGAAATATTAGTGTCAGTTGTGCTACCGTATACCGAAGATCGTTGTGAGACCGAGATTGCTTTAGATTGATGGTAGATGACGACGAAGTGGAGGAATCGAGGGAGGGAAAGAGCGACCTTGTACTGCCGCATACTTTCTCGTGGACCATGGGTATGATTATTACTCAACCACCGTAACCTTTCCCGATCTTTTTACTAATAATATGTTTCCAGCCGTGGATAACTATGTTATTCTTCTTGAGGTTCTCGCACGGGTCATAATGGACTGGGCTTCGCGGGAGTAGTGAGGAACGTGTATCTGTGTGGGGATGGACTGCCTCTGGCGCTCTCGGTCAGAGAAGACTCGCCTCAGGGCATTGTGGAGGGCGAGAAGGGAAGGTACGCACTTCTGGATTACGGAAAATGAACTTCGCAGTAATGCAGATCCTGCTAAACACAGTATGATAGTAAGGGGGCAAACGGCAGTGGTAACTTTCAATTCCAACTTGTTAGACTGTCACATTTGGCCAATAATATTCGAATGCAATACAAAATCTTTGGATACAAGTGCGATTAGTAAATGAATGCCCTCATCTCCTCTCAGATGCGTCTCTCACCACTGTGCTAACGACGGTCACTGTGTTGATCACTACGATTCCTATTCTTGCGACTGTTCCAAAACTCCCTTCGGAGGAGAAGACTGCTCTAAGGGTGCGTGACTTTCTCTAAATTGTACTTTCTTTGATCCAGCTTCCCAATATCGTTCCATTCTTTAGTTTGGATATCAAAAAAGGAGTCAATAAACATGCGATTTATTCCCCCGTTATGTATCTTCCCTGAAACCGATCCCAACCGAGCTTGCAGACCACGGCCTGTGGGTGCCAGCAGGCTCGTCCCTGTCCATTCCCTGGCAGAATCCCTCCCATACCTCTCTCTGTCATCGTCTGTCCCTTCTCACGGCCACCAAGAACATCTCACTCATTCGCAGTCGGGGTCTCTTCCACGATGCTTCCTTCAATCTGTCGCTCACTGCTACGGGTATCATAGATCATTTCTATTGTTCTTGATCTTCTTATTGCTAGCAAAATTATCATAATGTTCACATTATATAGATATTTTGAAACATATCTCAACTATTCCATGGCAGGTCGTCTGTCAGTCTCCTTCTTCGACGGTCTTTTCTTCAAGAAAGCCGAGACCTTCGGTCCCCTCAATGTAGCGAATGAAATCATTCATGACATCGCTTTCTGTGCTTCGCTGGAGGACTTCAAATTGACGGTATGACTGCAATCTTCTAAGATATTATCGGAATTCATTTCATATCTCCAATATTTAGATCGATGGAGCAACTGCCTTCAACTTCTCAGGGAACTTTTCCTTCTTCGAGTCGTTCAATGTCTGGCATTTCGTTGATTCACGTGAGTTTTTACGCGTTTATTGACCCTCAAAAATAAAAAAAACAATAAGTCACGATGAAAATGAAGTAATAATCTGCCTTGCAGACTTCGTGGGTTGCCTGTCCCGTATGCAAATCGGGTCTTCCTTTCCCCTCAAAGACCCGCAAAGATCGCGACTGAAAACGAGTGGCGGAGTCCTCTTTGGACACTGTCCGTCCATGGTTCTGTAAGTGAGGGGTCAGGGGAGGGATCAATCGATTACAAGCAAACACGTTCATCAATAGAATACGGACCCAAAACTACTCAAAAAGTTGGAATATTGGCCAATTGCAGGGAGCCACCACTCACAACGAAACCCCCCGAGGATCAGGGAGGACTGTCCATCGGAATCGCTGCAACCAGTGGAGCTCCCCTTGCCTCCATTGCTAGTCAGTCGTAGTTATTGATAGAATCACAATAACTTGTTTAAATCAAGCTGTTCAAATGATTTCGGAAAAGTCCCTGATGAAGACAGTATTTTCAGCCATCGCCGCCCTTTCGTTCGCTCTCATTCTCTTCTTCATTCTCTGCATTCTCATATGTTACATGAGAGGACGACCGGAGGGTGTCTACAAGACGAACGAGGTACACTTTCTACAATCACGGTAAAATAAGAAGCTCTATCCGTCATTTTGATTCCAAAGTGCGTCTATATAACATATCTTTTTATTCCACTATAGTTTAGGTGCAGTCCCCCTTAAAGTTGTTCCAAATGAATTCCCGGTATTCCCTCCAAATCCCCTTTCCACCTTACCAATATCCCCATAAATTGTCCCTTCCAGTCAGGAGGCCCCTCATCAGCGGCCCTTCCCCTCCACAAATCGAGTCCAACTCGATCAGAGGAACCCCTCGTCACCCATCCGCTTCATCCTTCTGAGAAGGAATATTTCTGCTAATCTTTGATCTTTGATCTTTGACCCTTAGTCTCTTCCCCTCTAGAAGCCCCCCTCTGTGATCAGTTCAGTATTCCATACTGTTCCCATTCCGTCTTTCGCCCTTCTCCTTCACTTGTCACTATCCTCGGGTCTACCGTATACCTCCCTATTCCCGTACGAGTTCACTCTCCGGTCTCACAGCGATTCTCTTCTCACACAAAGTGTCTTCATTTGTTCTATAAATATTGAATAAAGGAAATATTACATTATGCCACGAGCCTTCTCACAGAGAATAGATACAGACCCAGGCGACGAAAGAATTTCGGAGTGTTGATAGATACTTTTTCCCACCATTACCTTGGTTTAACCCCCGGAGGGGGGGGGGGGGAAGGAGGCCCCCTCATTTTCCCTTCCTCCTTTCAAACAGATTACAGCGACCGGCTTCATAAAAAGTCTCTTCATTTGTCCTGGCGATATTCTTGAATACAGAGGATTTGAAATTATGCAACGAGTGATATTACGAAGAGGACCCGTTAGAGCAGAGGACGAAATATAATATGGAATCTACGAATCAAAGGAGGATTGGATGAATGGGGAGTACTGTAGATTATGCAGAATACGAGAAACAACAACAGTAGAGGTCGTCACTGACTGTCCGACCTCTCATTCTTGTCCCGGGAATTGTTCTTGTTGTGAGGTGAGTCCTTGCGTCTGCAATGATCTTTGGTCTTTGATCTTTGATCTTTGGTATTTGATCTTTGATCTCTAATCTTCTAGTCCGACCTAAACATATCGGTACGGATCCTCGTGCTGGTGGGGGGTGGAGTGTCAGTAGACGAGGGCACATTGGGCAGGTCGTGGGAAGGAATCGCGTCGAATCCCCGCACTCGCATCACGCGTTTCACCGTCTGCAATCAGTCACAATATCATCCATTTTACTAGTTCCTCAATGAAGGAGAATCATCACATGATTGAAGGTCACATGAATGAACTCGTGATATGATAGGTAGATACTAAATAAATAGTAAATGAATGAATGAGTGCCTACCGAAGCGGTGCTAGTAGCGCTGTCCTCACTCGGTTCCTTCTCCTTCTTGTCCTCCCACAGAACACTTTCAGACTGGAACGATTGAGGCGCCGAAACGTCGTATAAGTTGATTGAGTCCTGGTCCACCTTCAAGATTACCTTGCTTGCAGACAAGCACCACTTTTATGTTTCACCCTACAGCTATTTAAAAAGGGGAATACTGGAGAAGTGTGTTGGCTAACTACATTTGGAACAGAATTTGAGCGCCTCTGTGAGTGAATGAATAGTGTTCCTTCTCACCTCTTCCCTTTCAATAGTGAGTACATTGGGAGTGAGTCCCGTATCGGTAGTGGTCGGTCTCATCGAAGGGGAAAGCATTGTGCGAGGACGACGAGAAGTGGCCATTCGGGTAGAGGGAGAACGGACACGCGAGCCCACTTGCATCACATCCATCTGGATGGATGGATAGACTCTTGTTCGGGAGGAAAGATCAAAGATCAACTAGGGAGAAGACATCTCTAAAGTGTCTATCGAACCTTAGTAGCTGCGTCATCGATTATCCTGTCGTGGCTGTGCAGTAGAATAATCGCGTGTTCTGTTCCCACTCGATCGACGGTTTGAATGACCTGACAACGATAGATAATTGTAAACTGTCATTTTCTATTAACCCGCGGGAAAAAAGCTATGATATCTAACAACAAAGACTCTATACGCAAACTGTGAAACATATGCGAAAAAGTGACATTAGAAATGTCTCAGCTAAATACCTTTCTAACAATCTTCTTCCAGTTGTTGATTGCTTGTTTCCGTTGTTTTGCTCTCGTTTTCTTCGTCTGTTTTATCACCATCAAACCACGAGTTTCCAGTCCGTTTTCATTAGTCTGAAGCAATCTTTATTTACATTTATTGTCTCGAAAAATTAGTTTAGTTGATTTTTTTTAAATAAATTTTAGAAACCAACCTCATTCAGCTTGATACTGTACTCCAGTTGACAAGCCGCTAGCTTCTCTTTATTCACAGATCGTTCCAGAACCATCACGATTTGGGCGTACTGAATAAATTATGGTTAGGCTTGACCGTTCTAAAATATGGATGTATGGCAAGAAACTGAAAATCAAATAATAAACCTGTTGCCTCCATGCTTTCTCCGCCTGTGCAATAACCGTCGTGTAGGTGTTTCCCATCATACTGAAGATAGGCAGTTGCACAATCTTATTCTTTTAAAAAATAAGGTTAAGCTTACGCGATGAGGATGTTGATCATCATAATGGGCATGACGAACATGTACAGTACGAAGAGCGTCTTCGTCAGCGCTTCGTAGTTCGCACAAGCGAATTCCTCGTACTGCACAAATTGATAAGAATAAAAAAATCAATTTCAAGATAATAATTTTCGTATCATATTTTACCGGCGTCCTAAAATATTATAATATGCCTGAAACATAACCCACATCATATCCTCCCATACTCGCTCGAAAGAGAGTAATAAAGGTCTCCAGGAAGTTGTTGTACGTGTAGATTGTGTAGCCCGTAACGTTGCATTTATTCTGAAGGTTATATCTTGTTATATCTTCAAAAATACGTTTGGTGGAAGAAAACTTATTCCAACGAACAGCTTTTTCGCGATTCCGCAAACAATAACTCACAGCATTCCGCTCGGTGAAGAATGTGTCTAATAGCGAAATGACAACTATTTTTGAATTTTCTCAAGAGCAGCTCAATCAATCAGCACCAAATTTTTAGAACTTGTTGAATTCATAGTGGCGACCTTAAGTTCTTAAATTCATAATTTTCCGTTCTCTGGTTCGCCTACAGGATCGGATTCTATGCGCAAAAACCGCTATTCGCTATTATGACGCTTGGAATGCTGTGGACTCTCTTCAACGTGCAGCTCATTTCAAAGCTCCTTTGAACAGTAATTGAGAGATGAAAGTACAACATAGTAACAAGCTCCAAACATCATCCCTCCCCATCCCCCAGCTTTTCCCATGCGTATCTCAAGGTATCTCTCACCGGATTGATATTAGGGAGATCCTGTTTCGCATCCATATCCTTTCCCACGAAGTAGAAGACTGCAACGGGGCTAGATACCTCTACCAATATATTTTCCCCGTAAAGCTCTTAGTTTTACTATTCATTTTAGTTTTTTATTTGATTCAGATACTCACCCTGTGAGAAGGAAACGAGGAAGATGGCACTGATAATGGCGAAACGTATCATGTCACCGGCAATCATAGAGTAGATCATCTGCACGAAGGGACCCGTTAGTTTCGCACTCCTGAAAGGAATTTCTGTAATCTTACATCAATGAAAGTTTGGATTGAGAATATATAATTAGACGACTTCGGATTCTGATAACGGAAATGGAATACCTTGCGAAGAAGAGAAGGAACATCCACGATCCAGGAAGCGCGAAAACGAATAAAGCCTCCTCTGCCTCGTGCCACTTAATTAGGAGAATATTTGTATTTTTAAGAACTCGTCAAACAAAGAGTTATATAGAAGTAACGGTAGTAGTTCGAAAGCCGCAGAATTGTATTGAATAAGTTTACCCGCAGAAAACGGAAGGGAATACAGCAAAGCAGCAGGATGTTCGCAGCGATGAAAATGATTTTAGCTGGAGCCGTTCTCTGAAATGTCAATGTTACTTGTAATGCAATCTGCATCTCGGACACAAACTAATTATGAGAAATGTACGGTGGCAGAGAGGGGATTTGACATTTAGACTTGCAACAACGAATGAATAATGTTACGGGTGAAAGGCATGATTGGATCTTGCGAGAAAAGCTGTCCCCTCTCACGCATAAATTGCATTGCAATGAGTCTCATGGACTTTCCAGTCAATCTAATCTTTAAGACTCACATAACTTTGCCCTGGAAATTTGCGTTGCAACTTTGAGAGTAGAAAAGGGAACTGACCAAATTTCGGAAGTACCCGAAGAGACCCTGTGTCCGAAGTTCACCCAATTGTTGCACAAAAACGAAGAAAAGACACAAAAGAATCGTGACCACTTCGCATACCGAACGGAACTGAAATTTCCTTTTGTTGGATAAACATCGTTCTGGCTTCAAGCTTTGTCTCCCTGAGGGCTTGATATTGTGTCAAGAGCGTGGTCTCATTTATGATCCTCCGATATCTCACATAGTCGTCAGCCCTCGGCAGCTCCATGTACAGTCGTTCGGGTTCCGTTGGGCGGAGATATACGACAAGGGATAAACACACGAGATGGAGAATGAGGAGGGCCAGGCGCTCCACCAGCTTGCGCTGAACACAACTCTTTTTGAAGCTTTATTTAACTCAAGCGATAGATTTCTAGATTATATAGCGTTTGAATATGAGAATAAGTTGTATGTCGTCGTTGTGCACTCACAAAAGCGAAGGCCTTCCACTTATCGGCCAGCAATCTCTGAATGACTTCACTTGCTATCATGTCCAGATGCTCCGACGTGCTCCCGTTGATAACAGTCATCAGAGCCGAGTCGTAATCTGCACGTACACAACTTCATTACTTCAACAGTTCAATTCTTTCCCATAAGTAATCACCAATCACGTACTGGTTGATCCATCGGGTCGAATAGTGTCGAGAGTGGACAGGGGATACGCAGAGCATGTCATGTCGGAGAAACGCCAGAACTCCTCAATCGCTCTCATATCTAGCACTCATTTCCCCATCCCGATTGCATTTTTATTGCAGTCTTATTTGATAGCACTATTGTATACCATTAATAAGTAGTTCATCAAATGAGCAACGAGTAACGGAAAAGTGATATATATCCAAGTTGTGAAAGGCAATTGAACGTCGTGAGCAACGTACGACTTTCATGAGTTCCAACATCTCCTCGAAGATCTCCTTTCGTCCCAATTTCGTCGCGAGAGTCAGAGGAGTGAATCCGGCATGGTTGACGATATTCGGAGCTGCGGGTTTCGCCCAGTGACGAACTCCGTACGAATACATTGACTGAATACAAGGATCTATGACACAGCAAGCACACAAGGTACCACTTTTTTAAAAAACTTTTTAAAAATAGTCTAAATAAGGTGATGAATGAAAATTAATATTAGTTGAACTAGTCGTAAGAGCTAGAGTTCCGTAAGCATAGGAACGGGGAAACATCTGCCTTGTCATATTTTGTTTTGTGGCACATTTTGATGTTGCATTTCCGATGGATTCTGATAACGGCAACGTACACTCGAATAGCTGATGACGCACATGTGGAGTATCGTATTACCGAACGAGTCCTGAAGCAAAGTGAATTAACTAATCGATAAGTCAGTAGCATTTGTTCTACTGACTTATCGATTAGTCGTTCTCAATCATAAGTACATGAAAGGGGATAGAGATTTACTTTATATGCTATCTTATTTTAGAGAAAAATAAGATAGCATATAAAGGATAATGAGAGGAGAGGAGCGATGTGACACCGATAAACAATGAAATGGCACATCATTCCAAGCGTTCTAATAGCGAATAGCGGTTTCCGCGCATAGGATCCGATCCTGTAAGCGAACCAGTGAACGAAAAATTATGAATTTAAAAACTTAAGTTCGTATCTATGAATTATAATATCTCCGAAAATTAGGTGTAGATCGGTTTAGCCACTCTTGGAAAAATTCAAAAATGATGGTCAATTCGTTATTA
>LS894028.1:222108-251120 GCA_900490955.1 Micoletzkya japonica | reverse complement strand
AGCGGTTTCCGCGCATAGGATCCGATCCTGTAAGCGAACCAGTGAACGAAAAATTATGAATTTAAAAACTTAAGTTCGTATCTATGAATTATAATATCTCCGAAAATTAGGTGTAGATCGGTTTAGCCACTCTTGGAAAAATTCAAAAATGATGGTCAATTCGTTATTAGACACATTCTTTACCGGACGGAATGCTGTGATGGACTGATTCTCACTTGCATATTGGCATCAGCTCCGTACTGAATGAGCATATCGTAGATGTCCTTATTCGAGAAACATGCAGCGAAGGCCAACGGGTATTCACCGTAGTACGCGTACCCTCAACATTGTCTCTCTACGATCTTGGAATACCTTTCACTCTCCTTATATAAAGCAACGTCATTCGTCAAATCGTTTTTGTTATCGTTTTTGTGTGTGTAAGTTCAGTGGCCTCGTCTTCTCTTGCCATGACTACCTTGATAGTCGACAATCTTCCCGGTCGTCTTATAGTCTTCGGGTTGGAAGAAGTTTCCACAGGCACGTGCATTCACATCGGCACCTGTCGAGTGGGGATTGTCGTTGTCAGGGAATATCAGAAGGCTACGATTCTGTTACTCGATGGAAGGGGGGGATAAGGGGTAACCAGGCAATATACACCCGCGTCGTTCTGATTGCATTTACGACGAGGACAGAACGGGATAACAAAAAGCGAGTGGGAATGACAAGTTAGCCAGGAATTGCAACGTTGTCTATGCCATGGACTTGGTGAGAGAACGACGACGGTCAACTTCGGAAATTGCATGATTCGCAAGAAAGAAGCAGCCGAATCGATAGATGTTCTGACCATTCTGGAGAAGAAGCTGGCAGGTTTCGTAGTCGTCGTGGACGATAGCGAGGTGTAGGGCTGATTGACCTGGAGGGAACGAGTAGAGGACTACCCGGATGGGTTATGTTTCACTCATACTACTATATATGAGACATAGAGTGCATTATGTTGGGCGTTAGATTTACGACATTCCTCTCTGTTAGCCGTTTCCCATGCCTTTGTAATCTGCCGGTTGTTCCTCTCCCCAGTGCAGATATCTATCTCCCCCGACCCTCGATCGCTCCTATTCCCGTAACTTCCCTCTCCCTCTTTAACAGTCTTTCCCCTCTTATTTCTCTCCTTCACTCCCTTCCTCATTTTCATTCCACATCAATGCTTCGTTTTAGCACACCTTACGAGTCTGAGGGAATCGGAAGAGAGAGAAGGGAGGGAGGTAAAGGGGAGAGGGAGGGCTGTAAGGGAGAATGAAGGCAAGGAGCGAGGGAGGACATTTCTCCCTTGAGAGGACGTAGAAAATGATGTGGTAAGATTACAGGGAGAGGGGTTAAGGGAGAGGAGGAAAAGAGGAGGGTCGAGAGAGGGGAAGGGAGAGGGTGGGAAGAGATAGTGCGTTCAATTGGGAAACGGAACATGAAAGAGCTCCAGAGAGCATGCGGCAACGAGGCTGACATATGCTTCACGGAGACAGCGTTGATGGTATGCAATTGAGGTGAAGCATATCCGAAGCAGGCTTACCGAACATTTCATCGCCCAGATAGACGTCATTGGCCAGAGCAGGGAATCGGGTGAGGAGAATTCGAGCGATCTGAGGCACAATTCTGATGCTGACGTATCTCTAGCTAACTTATGATCTCATATCAAAGGGCTGGGTGCTGCTGGCCAGAAAAGTGCATCCCCAGATCTTTGAAATACGGAAATGCCCGTATCGCGTGAGTACCTCATAGCAAACGGGCTGTTCCCTATTAAGCAGAAGATGGATGATGTTCTCTCCCTCCAGTCCCCGCTTGTTCAATTTCCAGCACGAATAGTGCTCGCGAAACCGCGATTCCTTCATCTCAACCCCCTCTTCGGCCAGTCCCAATTGTACGTTCTGCAAGAGGAGATATCGACAACTAGGGTGGAATATGCTTCACGCATGCTATATATATATATATATATATATAAGAGCAAGCTTCCAGCTAAGATTGATTGATTCCTCATCAAATATCAACTTACGAGAGTCTTCTTCCACTTGACATAGTCGGCAAACTTGATCAGCTGGGGGTCCTTCCCATCATTGTACAGCATAGGAAGGATCTTCTCCTCAGCGAATCTCAGCACTCCCTCCTCCCCGTCCTTCTCATAGATCGTTATCAACTCGCCACCTACAGTAATCCCTTCAGTTCGCGATACTCTGACACCAACTCCGTTGTTTTGTGTTTCAGGCACCAAATATAACGCCAAAGTTCTTAACGTTAGCGATTCGAGGAGGATTCTGTATGTATTCCGATCGGCACAGGCTTATTTCCATAGCAAGAGAGCGAAGAAGATAGAAGGGGAAGAGGAACTAATCGATTCGATCAAGATCGCGCAGGAATTCAGACTCGGTGGAGTCCTTATTCAACTATGCAGTCAAGTACCTTTCCTGACTCCAACCCATTTGTAGAGGTGGTTCTTCTCCCGTTCCCTGTACAGATTACTCCACTTCTCATCCAGATCGAAGGCCTCCCTAGCCCCTTCCCTCCTCTTCAGAATACTCGTAACCAATCCCATCTCTTCGTCAGCTCCAATCGATAACCAACTACTTCATATCTCCCTCCTTTCTCTTGCTTCTTCTACAGTAGAACGGACGTTGCCTGGAAACGAATCGAATGAGAGAAAGACGTTGACAACTGATATCAGAGCGAAGGGAATAGGGGAGGGGCTTGGAGAGGGAAGATTAGGGGGGAAGATGCGCAGGCATACGGTAACACGAAGCGACAACTCGTACTATTTATCACGATGTCACGAACAAGAGTTAATAAATATCATCAGAATTATATTGGATTATCGACCAGATATGAGCGAAGAAAGTAGTTCAAACAAAGCGAAGGGTGGAGCGGGTCCTAATGGAAAGGGAACCATCGTGGACAGGGGGAAACCTTAGCTTAGAAGGGGGAGAAGCTTAGACTGCCGTGGGGTAGAGGAGGTAGTGGAAGAGACGGGGAACGAGGGAGAGGGCGGGGCTTAGATAGAGACAGAGGAGGGGGAGGAGGATGGAGAAGCGTTGTTCGGTGGGGAAGTAGAGAAGGGACAGCAGCGACTCGTCGAAGAGGGAACTCTGAAGGGGAAGGGTGTCAATGATACGGGGGATATTTGGAGAGTGATTGGGGAGATAACAGGGAGAGTACGACGATTTCGACTAGAAGCTATGTTCAAAGGTGGGAATAGGAGCTAAATGGATATCCAGACCCGTTCTATAGTCAAATTCTATCTTGGCGAATTCAGCTGCTGAATTATTTTCTATGCCCATTCCTCAATCACTATGTAAATTAGGCTCAATTGGCCTGGTTACGATAACGACTGTTCCTTCTTTAAACGGTGGAAACTTAATTACTTGTAATCTTCAGAAGAAGATGACAAACCTCGGCGGCTTTTCGAGCGCGACGAATGAGAGGAAGAGAGGGAGAGGAGGGGGAGGAGAAGGCGGACGAGAGGAGCGACAGCGAAGAGGAGACACGCGACGACAGCGAGGGGGAGAACTCAAATACCACTTGTAGGCAGGAAATACCATGGTATTGCTCTTTCCATTCAACTAACGAATGGTGTACTGTAAGAATACTTGGCCACAGCGAGTATGGTCCATACTGCCTAGGGAAGCAGCCTCCCTCATCCCTCACAACTAATCTCAACTCTTCTCACCTCCAAATTGTCGATATCAGCGAGCATTCGACTGAGAGCATTGAGTGCATGCTTAGTACGAAGGGTGGAATCGAGAAGGACTCTGAGACGAAGACGGGAGAGTTCCCACTCGGAGAGGGGACAGGGGATGCGACTGAAACGAGGGGATGGGATGGGATGGGCGAACCCGCGACGGTTGTGTTTCAGAGACAAGTTCAAGTGTCATTGGCAACGTTAGTCACGTATTGCTCTTGTTGCTTAAAACTATTTCACAATACCACGACTACAGTAATCCTTCCCCCCCTTCCCTTTCTATCACCACTCACCTCCACCCCGCAGGCAGATCTCCATCAACCCCGATGAGTATCCTCAAAACGCCCAAGGCACTCTCAGTCGTCCTCTCCCCCTCCACCACAATCCCTCCCCAATCGGCTACTGCAACTCCCTCAGGCGCATCCTCGCCCTCAAGGAACACACAATATTTTTTTTAAATAAGAAACCAAACCAATTTTTTGGAGATTACTGTAGGGCTGAAATTATGCCACATTGTCAGTATCCCATCTTCTGGGAGTAAGTTTGTATAGCGAGAAATGGCGGTTTGACACCGTTTCCACGAATGCATCGAAATGTCAGCATGTACAATTTCACTAGGGGGAGACTACAATACTTATTCTTCATGTTCCTGATCTTCGGTCAATACTTTTGCTCCATTTGACGATCTACTGGACTACCGTACACCCGCTCTACAGTACTCTCTTTCCCCATTACAAAAGTATATTATGCGAATATAAACAGATAAATAAATGCTGCCAACCTCTTGATCGAGAATCGTAATTGGAGTGGACGAATGGATAACGACAATGCGAAGTTGGGGATGGACCGAGAGTACAGGGCCGAGATGCGAATCTATCTGAAGGGGAGAAGGGAGATGATACTGTAGGGAGTACGGTAGAGAAGGGCATATATATTGAATAGAAAGGCGAGATAGAAACATTTAGAGGATGTTGGTAGAGGACATAAGGAAAGGGACAAAATACTCTAAACACGCTGCCTTCCAGTGTTTGAATACCGTAATCTGCCGAAGATTTAAACAACAACATAACCAGGACGGATACGGTACCTGTTTGAGTAGAGACTGTACATTGGCATTGGTAAGAGTCTGACGACCCTGTACATCTTCTTCAAGGAATGGAGTCAACTGAAGAGTACTGTAGGGTTACGGTAAGTGGATTCTGCACACGGTGGAATTCAATGTAAGCCCGGAAACAAGATGTGGCCAATACGTGAATGCTTTATGAAACATATCCTAATCTCAAAGATATCTTTGCTTCATAATATCATTAAGATCATTATTTTAATAAAAAATAAAGGGAAAATGTAAATATTTACCTCAAGATCATAGACGTTCTCGCTTCTCACTTCGATACTCGTCATGTCGTCGACTCGCTTAGCGAAATGACGAAGGGAAGGGAGGAGATGGGGAGAGGAAGAGGAAGATAAGGGAGGGGAGGAGTGAAGGTGGATGACGCGAAGCAGGTACTCACTTGACAGGGCACGCGAGTCCCAGACGAGACGTTTCTGAAGGGGAACAGGGACTTCATACAACTTTCATCCCTCAGTTACTCAAACAAATTCAATATCGAACACTCGTTAGTCAACAGTACCCTACAGTAACCCCACCTGATGATCCTGTGGAAGTGCGGCTACTTGCCACGGTTGAAGACGCTCTCTTCGGTCTCGTCGATCGATAATATCGAGATGGGGAACGCCCACCAACACCTCAACGTGTACTGTACGTTACTTCATCATGGATAGAAAAAAAGAGCCGAGAAACGTTTCATTAAATCTCATAAGGTAACCCCGTAACTACAGTACCCTCCATACCTCAAGCAGCAGATGTTCCACTCTTCCCTTCAGCTTCTCTTCATCCTCTCCTCTTCTCACCTGCAAAATACTGTGTGTGATTAATCAGGAAAGATCCGAACATTCTCTAACCGTTCAATTCTAATCTGTATGACGAAGCATGGTCTCCAGCTAGCAAGATACCTGTACAAGAGCCCATTTTCCTTTTGTAAGCAGGACACTCGTTGCCGAGAAGTGGTCCCATTCTGAAGAGGGAACGAAGGCGATGAAGAATTCGAGGGAAGACGACGAGGACTTGTCGTTCGTTAGGGACGACACGGGTCTGAATGCAATCCAAGAATACTATATTCCCAAAATCATAAATACCAACGGATCATCACAGCCCGCCCAAAACGCTGCTATTATACTATACGTGGAACATAACCCAGCCAATCTTTGAGACAACCAACTCAACTCACCTACTCTCTACCGTATCCACAGTCCAGTCTACATTGATTGAGGGAGGGAGGGAGGCATTGCGAAGGGAAGTTGAGAGGAAGGATTGCATTGAGGAGACGAGGGGAGAAAGGGAAGGAGAGGATGAGGAGAGCGTCACTTTCAGGGACAGCTCTGTTACTGAAATCAGAGGGACTAAACGTATCCTTTAGCAAGAGGTTACTGTAATCCGCGATAAGAGTTTATCACTGCATAACCTCCGTCATGCATACATTGGAGGCTATCATAACCCTCTATCGCAAACTGACTATTGGGTGGCAGTGGAGGGAAGGCTGCTCTGTACGTGGTTATGGTCTTCTGGTAGGCGGTGATTCCACCTCCCGCAACGATTAACACGACGAAGAGAGAAGAGAGGATACGGTAGGGATACTCGGAACGGGACCATGAGTGATATTCCTTCTTCAACAGAGATTTTCGTTGGGCGCGAAGTTTAAATTCCAAGACTTGGAATACTTGGAATATTCCAAGTATTCCAAGTCTCGATAAGCTTGTCATCATCGAAGCTTACGCGTGAATATGTACCGTAACCCCACCTAACGCGAACCCCCATCTTATCTTCCCCTACCGTAATCCTCCCCCTATCCTACCGTGCCCGTTCCCCTTACCGTTCTCGTCTTGAGAATCTCTTCAATCGACGGCGCGACGTCCTTTTGCCTTCCGAGAATACTTCGAATCGTGTTCATCGTCTTGCCAATCCGCGTCCGTTCCCTTCAGCCAAATGATAAAGTTCGGAAGACTCTAAAATATGTAATTTAATGTTTTAAAAGACATACATATCTCAATCAGCGAAATATAGAATAAACTTGAGATCAGCTAAGAGCTACCGTAACCCACCTTGAAAGCCTCTTTCGGGGGAACTCCTACAGTAGCAATGGACAGAGCGACGACGAAGAGGATGACTGTCGCGAGTGCGAAAAGGGACATCAACCAGGACGACGAATCTCAAATAACACCACCCTCACTACCGTACTCTTCTCAAACGTCTACTAGCCTACAGTAACTTTCTTTGTAATAATTTGCAATGTGGCATGAACTCTTCCAGACCACGCAACGCCTTCTACCGTACTCCTACCGTACTCCCTTGTTCCACTCACTCTACGATACAGTGACCTTTCCAGGAGACTATAACTCCCAGTCTTCACTCCGTTTCCAAGTACGAATTTGTCTGTTTGTAAACAGCTAATCGTGCATCAAAAGATCATAACTCAACTCGATAAACAAACTTTATTCTGTGAACATGGCCGAAGTGTAAAGCGAATGGGGAAAATAGCAAGAATCAGACCTCTGAGTACGGGAATTCATGGTGTAATTGTGAATGAATGCAGTGAGAGAGTTCAAGGCAAGGAATCGGAGTGAAAGCCGCGAAAATGCATGTGGGGAGCGCAACAATCAATCGACAGACCACAATAAATAGTTCGTGATACGGTAGGGCATACTGTATTACAAATTCGGAAACAATATCGATTGATTACTCAATATGAGATGTGTGTGGAAAAGCGAGGGAAAGACGGGGAAAGGTGAGGGCAACATGTAACGATGAAGATTGGAAGGGATCAGGCCAGTTTAGGATGACCATACTTTAGACATGAATATACATGGAAAGCGTCAGACTGGCTTGATACCGTGTGCCTAATGGAAAGAATGCGGAGCTACGTGAGCGGTCTTACTTAGTTTAGGGAAAAGCTTCTTATTAGAGTAAATGCAAAGGCTTCGCAAGATCTCGTGAGACACTGTATGAAGGAAGAAGACGATACGGAATCGATACCGAGATGAGGTTGGTTTGATAGGAGGCGAATAAGAGGAATAATATGAGAAGGGTTCCTAGGGAGGTCATGAAGGGGACGGGGGTCATGAATTGAGCCACTTCGCCTTCTGTGCTAGAATGTCACTCTTGAGGTTCTGCGCGAAGCACACTCCCAGCATCTGCAATGAAATGAGCGTATTGGATACGCCATTCACGATTAGGCATCAATCAGGACTAAACTTATACTGAATGAAAGAGATATTACGCCTGTTTTGCAGGTAAACGAGCTATAATCTACCATGAAGCCAATAAACAAACCTGAGCCGAGGCTCAAACTGACCTGAACAACTGCGACAACGATTACCACGATTCCCACTTTGAGACTCTCGCTCTTGAGAGAGTCCTCAAGGGTTCGCATGCATCCAACCGTGTAGATACTCTTGTACTGGTCGGCACCCGCCTGATAGAATACAGCCTTATCGTACAATGTAAGATGATTTCAAAGCATTCGTCCTTATTCCTGGTCAAGTTAAAGAGAAAGGCGACTCGTCCCTTCCAACCGGACAACTAATACCCTTCTCTGGCCTCTGATTCTCTCCCGCTCTCCCCTCCCCCTTCCCCCTCTACTCCCCCCCCCTCCCATTCCCTACCTTCCTCGCGTTGTGTCCACAAGCGAGATTCTGGGGTCCGCTTCCGATGAAGCGATATTCACTTCGGCAACAGGAGAAGGGGACTCCCTCTGCCTCGGGGGAAGAGAACTGAATGGGAACAACGGGATGGCAGACTAGCCACTTCCTGCTTAGACAACTTTTAATTACATTCAGGAATAGTCGTGAATATATCCAAAGATAGCACTGCATAGCTAATTAGAAGCAGAGTCTCTATGGCCTAACAATAAGCACTCAAATGAGAGTGTTGGGCGGGGGGGGGGGGGTGTTTGCATGGGATTATGCATGAGTACTCACACTGAGAGCACGCTTCGAGAAGTACGTGTTGTGATCCCAATCCTCGGGGGAAGAGATACCGCAACACTCGAGGGTTGTCTGCAATCAGACAATTATTCATTATTCTATTCTTACTTATATAATTGCATATGCAAGGGGCATATAAATTTATTTATTTATTTATTTATTTATCGAATACGCATGTTGCGGGTATATACGAAGTCTATACAAGATATATCACAGCTGAAACTGCAAGTTGCAGTTTACAAGCAACGCGGAGATAGCGCGTTCTTTGTTTTCATAATTCCCACATGATTGTCTCACGAAGTAATGGTGAATAGTAAGCTAAATATTGTAAGCATAAAAATGGCCAGCGAAACTCCGCATTTCCATAAAACTATTAAGCGGACCAACCTGAATGGCATCGATGAATGTCTGCAGATCGGGATCATCTCTGTAGCCGACTATTAGCTTTTCCAGCATCTAAAAATCGCTTTCACTTAATCCTTTAAACACCGAAATAACATCAATCAAGTAAAACCAAGATATGTTTTGGGTAAAGGCAAGGCACTCTTAGATATGTACCAGAGCAAATACAATAAGCGAACAACTCACGTCCTGGAGAAAGTTGTAGAAGTTGTCTTGGTACAAGTAGAAGAAGACGCAGACCGCGCATTCGGCAAGAAGGAGAATACCCAGGAGAGTGGAGTAGAAGGTGAGGAGAGTCGTGTTCTCTCGAAGGGAACCCACACAACCACAGAAACCTTAAAGAGTTACTATTATATTTGAAACCATAGAAATTGTGCTATATACGGGCAAAACAATTTTTAGAATGAGCCAAATTATTATAAAGATTCGAGATGCAAGACTCACCAACAACGAAAGTGAAAAGGCCGATAACTATGATGAAGAGGGTCGGGTCGAGGTATAGCTGACTCGCCCGGTGGAAATGCGCGTACATATTGTTCTTCTCCAGCTGAGAGAACAAACGAATTATAATACGATGAGACCCAAAGCAGTCAAACCAGTCACATGATCGATTAAGGACATACCTGGCAGTAGATACCAATGCCAAGAAGGAGAAACCCAAGAATAAAGAAGAAGGTGTTGAAGAGGAATATGGAGTACTTCACGCAACAGTTCACCTCCGTTCCCGAACCCGCATGATAGCGAATACCCTGCAATTCAACGATTACCTAGCTGTACTTCGTCTTTCGCTTTGTCTTGTTGATGCCCTTCTTTAATAAAGAGTAGATCGACTAGAACTAGAGAGGAGTAAACTGACCGATCGTCGATTGTTCCTATTATTCGAAGCATGCCTGGAGTGCCGTTGTCGAGCCTGTCCCTGAGGGGCCGGCATGCCTCGTTCCGCCCGAATAAGGGGTTCTCCCGAACCACGCGCCACCTCGACTGACTGCAAGGGGGAGGGGTAACAAGCACACGCGACCACTCGACAACCACTCACGGCAGCGTGAAATCGAGACTGAAAAACATCGATCAACTATGTGACTCACAAGATCGCTCCAAGGTCGCGCCCCGCTGCGACAGTTCGTAAGCACCTTCAGGACTCTCGGAACGATTTATTCCAGTTTTGCCGAATTTTCAGTGTCATCTTCATTTTTCTAAGATTATTTTGTATTTTCATATAGCTTCGTGTTCGAAGCTTAACTAAGCACCATCCTTCACAGTGGATTCATTTATTCTTGATATTTCAGGGCCTCCAGGCGCCTTTTACATGCTGAGTTCTCGATTAGGATACGTTTCTTCCCTTATTCTTCGAGGTCCATCCACTAGAACCTTCCAGGCTTCAGCAAAACGACTTCACGGCGACTTCGAATGGCAGGTATTAAAATTTCGTCGATAAAAGTAGAAAACGATGTGAGAGCTACAGTAATCCCTGATCAGATCATACCGTAATCATCTTCCGTTCAGGACCCGAAGAGTGAGGATGAAGTGGTCAACGTCACTTACGTGTTGAGGGATGGGGCAGAGAAGCATATTCGAGGCAAGATCGGCGACAATTGCATGTACCTTGCGCACAGGTTTGGTCTATCTAACTGTAATCAGAATCTAACAACCGTAATTTACCGGTTGTAACATGCTTCTGACTATTCTCTTGGAAAACTATCCTCAGGGATATTCAGATTTATTGCAGGTACGACATAGAGTTGGAAGGTGCATGCGAAGCTAGCTGTGCCTGTTCTACGTGCCACGTTTACGTTGAGACGCACTTCGATAAACTGAACGAGGCATCTGAAGAGGAAGACGACATGCTTGATCAGGTACTATGGTTGGTTATGATTGTCAGCTTCTAAAGAACCATTAGCACAACGTTCTGCTCCAAAGGGTAGATCATGCTTGTAAAAGGAGAGAGGGGAGGTGAGAGAATGGGAATTGGAGAGACGCAGACACAGTCGCAATCGGCCATAACTCGGACTGGCGCAACGTAGTGCATTAGGTTGGGTAAGCGTTCTTTCGACGGGTTCGTTAGTGATGGAAAGGTTTCTTAAACGTGTACTCACCTTTATGAAGCTTCTTTTTCCGGCGAAGAAGGAAGTCTCTCATATTTGACAACTATTACAATTAGTAGCATTTCTTATCCCAGATAGTGGTTTGTCAATGACACCCCCCTCAGGCTCCGGTTCTCAAGCCCAATTCGCGACTCGCATGTCAGATTATACTCCGAAAGGTGAGAGGGTACTGTATGTATGACAAATTATAAGAAGGTTCGTTTATTGCCACAGGCGCAAGAAAATCGATAGTAGCATAAAAATGGATTACGAAGTGCGGTGTACGGTATCTCCTGTACCTACCTTAACCAGTACAGTACCTACCGTAACCATGCTTTCCCTTCAGGACTTGGACGGACTCCGACTGGTCCTCCCACGAATTACGCGAAACTTCTACGTAGACGGTCATGTGCCACAGCCCCATTAGTGCCTATTACAGTATATCATATATGTGTACAGTATCCACTTATCATGGATTTGTTATCAAGAGCTGCCAGAAGAGTAAAGACGTGTGGAGGGTAAGGGTTAGCTTGACAGGGGGACCATTCGGGAATGATGGGGTGCAGAGTACTCTGTAATGCATGGGGTGCTCGTCAGCCATGAATGATCATGTGCATGCTCCCCCCCCCTCTTCCTCTTCTTCCCCTAAGGGTCTCATCCTCCCCCATCCTCCTTCATTCACTCTCCACAATGGAAGTAGCTGCCGATTTCCGTCCGATCCTAGGTCCTTCCCTAGTCCGACTCGATGCCATGCGCATCAAACAGATACAGTAAGTCGAGTGTTCACTGGTTTGAGTGTTCTCATCTGTGTTTCAATCACTACTTATCAGCTTAATTTGTGTGCTGAAGGCAGTAGTAGTACCTTATTCTCTTCCGGTGGTTGAAATCACGCATGTAGCACTTGCACAGTATTTCAGTCCCGAGTGGAGCTGCCCCCAGGGACCGTGGTGTTCCAGGAACCAATTGGTATACGCTTCCCTCGACAAGCTTGCCCTTCTCTCCTCACAAGCCGCCAATCTCAAGCAACCGCTGACCAGTTGCGAGAGACTCGTCAACTCGGATCACGTCGTGTATCTCAAGTGGGAATACGATGAGTAAGTCAATTATCTGCTCGTATCAGATATGACAAAAGGAGTGAATGTTCTGAATTGAAGGGAACGCGAAGTGTCCAGACTGATCGGATACGCGAAAGTGGGCAGCAAGAACCTCTTTCTAAACGACAACGAGCAGAAGACTTACGAGGGACCGGTGAGCTTCTCCTTTCACGTGGACAAGCTTCATTTAGATCATACCTCCACCCTTTACTCATCATTCAGATGCTTTGTCTTCTCGACTTCTACGTCCACTTTGCCTTACAGCGAAAGGGGCACGGCAAGGAAATCTTCGATTACATTCTACAGATGGAAAAGATCGAACCCTACCAGGTACAGAACTTTAAGCTCTTCTACTTTGCTCTTTCCGAGATTCTATAAAACAGAAGCTTTAACCGTGTAGGCCTGCCTACCGTAATCCAGATCAGTTCGCGATTCAGATCGCTCTCGACAATCCTACCGTAACCCTGCTAGCCTTCATGCACTCCAAGTACTCGCTGTGTCATCCCATCTGGCAGAATACCAACTTTGTCGTCTTTCCCGAGATGTTCAGAGCACTGTCCAGTGTTAATGGAGGTATCGCTTAGCTATCTCCCTAACCGTACGGTATCAAGGAGTGTCTCCCTAGCCTTAAAGGGCCCCTCTGAGGACTTTCTAACCCCTTGGTTTCTTTGTTTCATCTGAAAGAGCGCTGTCGAAAACCTACAATCCTACATTTGCATCTTTTTTCCCGCCAATCCTCGCTGTTTAAATGAGGAGAACAGTTGTATGCAAAGTTACATTGCTCTTCAGGGACCGCGCGAATACGAATGTCATTTTGCGAATACTATAGCGCGCGAGCGGTCTGATTCGTAGGGATCGCTTATTGAAAGAATGAAGACATTTGGGTTCTGCTAAAAATAAAAATGTATGAATGTTCAAAATGTGTTCTTGAGGGCTGGCAATGTCCTCAGAGGGGCCCTTTAAGATACCTTAACCTTGTCCCTTAAGTGAGTGAATCGGCCCCGGATGGATGGTGGCGTCCGTCGACTCCTCGTAGACTGGGTGCGGGATCGACTCAGACCAGATGGCTCGAACACGCGATATCTGGCCATCCCGCTAAGGGACACGCTATGGCTTGTCCTGTCGATGCTGATCAGACCACTGAGGTACACTACACTTACATAACTATCACCCACTGAAATTAAGGTTCACTGAATTTACGGCTCTTATTATATTTTCTAACCGAAACCTACAGATTACTTGAATCCTAGACATGATTACGGTATCTCAATCGCGAACTGACTTTCTGCAGGGTACCCTGGCCAACCGTGCCAACCAGGCCCGTGCACGCAAGGCACACATTCTGTCGTCCAAGCCCCTTTGGTAGAATATTGCAATACAAGCTAATAACAACTCATGGTTGCTTCAGTCGCTTATCGCTTCCATCTCAATACAAACAACCTTTATACCCAAGTAGAATATAGATATTGGATTCAATCTTGCTATAATTCCTATACAAGCTATATTCTTCATTTTTCATGTTTTCATATCTCGCGCAGGCCTGATAAAACGTTGACATTTATGCCCAGAGCGTAGGATGGACGTAGCAATTCACAATACTTTATATGTAGGATCGAATAAGGGTACAGAGAGGTTGTGCGAAGTATCTACCAAAAGGAAAAGGATTGCATTCCGTTTCACCGCCTATTAATACATGCCATACACACTAACTTGATTGGAGCCCAAGGAAGAGAAGGGGACGGGGGATGAAGGAACGATTGAAAGGTCGGGACGGGGGGAGGGGAAACAAAAGGGCCGACTCGTTTCGGGAGCAAAAGGGGAACACAGTCGAGTGGAATATACGGGGAGTATACGTGTGATGAAACAGACGATAAATAGGCAAAAGAAGAAGAAGAAGACTCTCTCACAATTCAGTAGTCAGTAGATGGTAGAAGGACAGCTTAGCTCTTCGAGAGTTGGTTGGACAGCCAGTCCAGACCCTCGTACAGTCCCTGCCCTTGGGTCGCGCACGTCGCTTGGATGTACCACTGAAAGTAAACAACTCGGTTGTGCTCCAAACAGGGAGATACTTCACGCCTATAAAACTAGTATAAGCTGACGTTTAATCGAAAGCTCTCCTATAGTAATACTTTTCCCCAAGAATAACATTTCAACATAGGTGGGCACGGTTGAAGGTACCGTGGTTGGGTTATTTACTGCAATTTTTTCCCGTATTGGTTAGCTCACTGCAAAATAATATCTTAGAGAAATTGTGCGATATCTATGTATGGGTGAACCACTGCAGTAAGTTACCGGCAGACCCTGCCCACGTATGCATTTCAAACTTTAATATATTACGCTGGTACCTATGCCAACGAACAACAGGCTAATCATTGCTTGACATTGAAAAGTGCGCATCGATAAATCTCTGTTTTGATCTATGCGTACTTGTATACAACTACAGTCCGTGGTCTAATCACGATAAGCAATAAGGAACTATCGCTTGACTATCCCTACTACTTCTATCGATCCGACATGAACCAATCGCAATAAGTGCTCTACAGTTGTTTCTTTCTTCCCATTTCAATCGAGATAAGCCCCTCAAAGCAAGGCAACCCTCCTCTACGAGCACCCGCTGTGCATGCAAAACCAGGCCAACAGGACGTTCGGAAAGGGAAAGGCGCGAGCGAGAGGAGAAGGGGAAGATGCGCGGGGGGATAAAGGGGGTGGGGGGGGGGAGGGAGAGACTTGCCTGTCGAGAACGAAGGTTGTGCAGACCGAGCTTATCCGTCAATTCCGCCGCACTCATCGCATTGGGAAGATCCTGCAAGGAGATGGTCAGCCCGATACTACGGACGATAGTGCTACGTCAACCAGCTAATTTTTTTCGCGAAAAATATAGTTCTCGCACTATTAACGACTTTCGCCTCTTAAAAAGCTACCCGATGATGCGTTAGGCAAAGTTTATAAAGAATACTCTCTAGACAGGAAAGAAAATTGAAAAAGAGCTAAAGATTTTCGATATATTCAAGAGAAAAACAGCTGTGAAGCGAGTGAGAGGTTAGGAAATCGCAGAGCCGTCTCATGATGACTAATCACACGATCGGTCACCTGTTTGTTGGCAAAGACCAGAAGAGTCGCGTCCCTCAATTCGTCCTCATTCAACATCTTGTGCAGCTCTTCCCTCGATTCCTCGATACGTTCCCGATCGTTCGAATCGACCTGCAACCAGAGGGCATACACCTCTCCACACACCTCGATGGAGGATAAACACGCAACGACTTAATCAATAACGTCATTGCATAATGAGGAAATCTACCACGCTTCGTGATACTTACTACTCGATAAAAGCACTAAAACCATTTGCTGGCACTCAACATTTTCAGTAGATACTACAACCGTAAATCATAAACCGTTAGGAATAATAAGGCCAAGCTTTACTCACGACGAAAATGAGTCCTTGTGTGTTCTGGAAGTAGTGTCTCCACAGAGGTCGAATCTTGTCCTGTCCTCCTACGTCCCACACCGTGAACGAGATATTCTTGTACTCGACCGTCTCGACGTTGAAACCTGAAAACCGGGGATGAAAATACAAAAACGCTTTCAACGGCTTCATTTAACGAGCTCATGCTCGATAAGGATAACGAACCAATCGTGGGAATGGTGGTGACGATCTCTCCGAGCTTCAGCTTGTACAGGATGGTCGTCTTTCCGGCCGCATCGAGACCGACCATGAGAATACGCACTTGCTTCTTGCCGAAGAGGCGGTTGAAGAGTCCGGATATGGTCAGTCCCATTCTAGATCAGTTCAATACCTGCAACCAGTAGTGCAATCAATGAAATACGCACTACAAACGGTTCAACGACAGTAAGAAAGCCACGACGATCGCCGATCCACTCACTCTCCCTCACTCTCTTCGCTGGAACACACGTGTCTCCCGTCACTCCGCTTTTCGCGGCGGGAGTCTCTTCCACACACAAACATTTTTCTCGGTTTACGGTAGCCTTTAAGTTCGTTAGTACACACTCACAATTTTCGTGTGCAACTTTTGTTCTTTTATTATGCTTTTTTTATAAAAAAAAAGTTTATGGCACTGAAAGTTAAACAATAAATGACATACTTGTTCAAGAGCATTATCGCAAAAGTGACTATTAAAGCAAAACTGAAGTAACCCGTCAAGTACTGGCAATCGGAGCAAAGAATACATACAAGTGGATCCCTCCGAATTCCAGGAAAGAGATCGAAGGGACAGTTAAGGACTAGAAATTGGGTAGTCATGGATGGGAGTCTCTGTGAGGGAAGGGATGTTCATGCATACGGAATTAGACTGGAGGATACAGCATAAGATACGCTTTCTCACGGTTTAGGCTTATGTTCATAGTAGAAACTAACAGATTGCATAGAATAAAAAAATAATGCCTGTTTTAAATGGATATCACAGCAAGTGAACTATGCGATCGGTGAGGTGTCGAAGAGACATTGCATCCTGTATGGAACCAGAGATACTCAGTTGACCCGATGTATACGCCGTCATGGGAGAGAGCTCTTGACGGAGAAGGGGAAGGAGAGCTTTCCTGAAGGGACGGAGGGGGTAGAGGGGGACACTCGAAGGGACGGTGGGAACGGGAATCGATTAGACTAACTGACCACGAGCGAGAACTATGGCCATCGTTCAAATGTATGACCAGATAAGGGAATTTACCTGTCAATACGGAAGACGACATCAGCCGAAAGCGCCGTTCCCTTGTAGCAGATTCCCTTCCTCAAATCGACCACAATCTGCTCCATTCCCTCGCTTTCGAATTGGTACACCTAAAAGTGAACACATCGTCGTCAGTCCACAAGTAGCTTACCACGCCCCCACCCACTCCCTAATATCTCACCTTGCCAATGGCCATAACGAGAGCCTTGTCGATGCCCATATTGACGATGGTGACTATTCTATCGACGTCGATGACTTCATCCTGCAGATCGACTAGGTCCCCTATGGTACTCGGACCCTCCGCGTCCTTCTTCTCCTTCTCCTTCTCCCGCTCTTCCTTCGCCTCCTTTGAGATCTCCTCCAGAACAGGACCCACTACACTCCACAAAGTTTGGCCGACCTTAATTCGTACATATTTGGGCGCACTTAGATTAACTGAATGAATAAGTTTTATATCTCTGAACTTACATCAGACTTGGCTACAGCCGATAGCGAAGCGAGTCCCATGTTCTCGGCCTCCTTCACAATCTTCATCTCACTCAACTCCACATTCGTTATCTCCACACCGAATTGCGACGTGAACTGACCGAGTTCATCCTAAATATCCCAATATATTCCACGCCCTTATCCCATCACCCCCTCCCCCCGTCTCCCCTCCCTACCGTATACCTTGAACAATCCTGCCATGAGCCTCTTCTCATTCCCTCCACTCAACTCGCAGATTCGCTTCTTGCTCACGTATCGATAGAGCATCGACGAGGCCAGAGTTCGCATCGACGAATTGCGGTCCTGAAGCGAAGAGCTACCGTAGTCCCATGAGGGGTCCTGACACGATGAGCTACAGTACCTGTACTTGGCACACCGCGGCGACGGCATCTCTCACTCGGAGGTATACGGTAGCCGCCATCTCGATCAGTCCGCGATCCGCTGTTATGATGTGCATGGGAGGAACGTTGAAGGCGGTCACACGGGTATCGATTCGGTGAGCGGTATCTGAAGGGATGGAAGGATGAGATGATTAATAATTACTAATTATTGATTGGGTTTATGGTGAATCTCACATCTCATTGTAGGATTTTGCAGAGGAAATGCGCGAGGAAGAACAGGAAGAGAGAAGAATAGGAGGGGAGGGAAGAGTCTTTAGGGGGTAAGTGGATAAAGGGGAGAAGGGCAGATAAAGGATTGTAGCTTTGCTGTGAATGTCTTGCAAATACTTATCTGAGGTTAGCTATAAGAATAAGATACCCACCAATACAGGGGAGAACAATGGTCGTTCCGGGTCCCCTTGTCTTCTGAGCCTTCCCCAGACGAAGAACCACTAGACGTTCATTGGGAGACACGAACTGAAACCCGCTTCGTTTATGTTTCATACCATAACTTTGTAGATGCAGATGAGTTTCACTATGTCTATATATGTAAAAACTTTAAACATGTTTACTATTGGTTATGGATAAAAATCTTACCCTCAACGTGAAGAGTAGCGATAGAGGCAGAGTGATTCCGATGAGGATGAAAGAGAGTAGCACGATAATCTTCTCGACCCCGTTACTCCTCACTTCCCTCTCGTCGTCATTGAAACTCGGGGTATACGTGAATCCCGCATACCGCGGACCGCTTATCTTCCCGTATCTGAAGATAAATTATTAGCTATTCATTCATTTATATCTTCCTTATGGCTTCTTGAATGTGTCACTCAGGAATACTAAGCATGCCCAAATAGCTAACGATAGTCTCTTCATGGATGATACTACAAGGCACGGATAGAAGCGTCGACTAGTCAAGTCTTCCCGTAAATCGAACCTATTGGCCGTTTCGTATCCCGCTCTGTCGACCTGTCCATAGGGGGCGTAAGTGAAGACTGACTCGAAGGTGCCCGGTTCGGATCCATAACGGGCATTGACCGATGTGAAGGGATCGTCTTCCTCCTCCTCCTGGGGAAGACTCGAGTAGCGCACTCCCCCCATACACACACTGCGGCTGCTCCCTTCTCAAGGGACCCGGAGACTCTCTCTCCCCACTACCCTCCCCCACCCTACACTCTCTCCCTCCCCTCTCCACCCTCTCTCTGTACCCTCCCCCCGCCCCACGCTCTCTCCCTCCCCTCTCCCCACAGAATCCCCGTAGCATCTGGTCAACACTCTGACTTCTATGCTAATGCATCAAAAGCTTGCAAGGTGAAAACTAAGTGGTATTTGAATAGTAACATGCGTATTTCGGCAAAAGTGTTAATTTTTAGATTCCAAAACACGAAGTTAAATACAGTAATAATGAACTAACTTTAGTCGTGGAGCCGCAGAAACGCATGTAGAGAGGGGCTCTCACGATGATTTATCAAGCGACGACTAATCAAAAAGAGAGGAGACTCCCCTCCCCGAGAGTTAGAGGGGAGGCGGGGCTTATGCAAAGGCTGACTCGAGCAAAACACTAGTATAATCCCCTTCTAGCATAATTACAATGTCCCATACGCCCGTTATGAAACTATTTATTATGATTAAAACAATATCCATATTATTATACTTCACGATTTCATAAGATAAAAAGAAGCGATAACACTATCGCAGATGTGTCATACATGATATCATTGGTGAACAATCTTTCCATACGTTTTTACAGGGTTTGGCATAATCGGGCTTCGTACTTTACATGAGCTTTCGATACATGCAGTGAAGGGGGGCCTAGTATAAAGCACAAAGGACTTAGTCATCAATAATTCTCTAGACTCTTCTTCTCGGGGTCAAAGCAACATGAACATCTCCTTGGGGTCGCATAATCAGTTCCATCTTCGTTCGTACCTAAACCACTTCTCATTCTACCTTCTGGTACTTCTCATAATCCCTACTTCCACACTTTCTTTTATAATCCCTTCTCAACTCGCCCTACATGTCGAAAGTGTCTATACATTTCCGGTAAAGTTAACGAAATCAATATTTTAAAAATCTACATTCAAATTGTCGAATTACTTAAAATATTTTCTCACCTCAAATCGCTTCTCCACACTCTTTATCGTGAACTTTCTGAATATCCACGCAAGAATTGTCTTCTCCTCGATCAGAGCGAATCTCAAAAAGAGCCGGATAGCTACCGTAACCCCCATCTACAACCATCAGTTGGACAATCCCCCTCTAATCAAAGTATTCTCTCTTGTGCTCAAGCCATTGAGGATGAATATGATATCGTAGTATGAGTGTGGTACCTCTGTCCGATACAGTTTCTGCTTCCGGCAGAGAAGGGAACAAAGGCGAAGGGATGTCTCTTCGACGTATCCTCCGAGAAGAACCTACAGCAAATATTGAAGCACAAATCATCATTACCATAAATTTAAATTATAGCCTAACTTTTCCTAGCAAGGTTACGGTACAGTTAAAGCAGGCCTGAGTATAAAGCTGTAAATTCAAGACGCTGTTTAATTGTTTGAAATAAACCTGTCAGGATTGAATGTCTCAGGGTCCTTCCATTGCAAGGGATCACGATGAACGAGGTAGAGATTGAGGAGAATGTGAGTTCCCTTCGGAACCACCTCAAAGCATACCTCTACATACGTTTTAAAAGCACAAATCTGGCTTGACTCTAGGTCAAGAATAGCGCTCAATACATGCATCAATTACGATAGCCCAGAATAGAAAAACACTCACACATCCAGCCAATTCTTCATCTCGTCCCAATTGTCTCATAATAATCGGAACGGAGGGAAAGATGCGAAGGGCTTCCTGCAACGACGGGCTACAGTAATACTTCCCTGGTGACTGATAGGATATGCAAACTACCGTAATCTTCCTTTACCTTAATGCAAGCCTCGAGATACTTGAGCTTTCCGATGTCTTCCACTTGAAGTTCCCCTCTATCGAATACCTCGTCCACTTCTTTCTGCACTCTTTCCTGCAAACCCACAACTTTACATTTTCACGGATTGAGTAAAAAAAATCCATATCTTAATGAGCAATACGAAAATTTGTTAGAAGGAAAACATAGAGAAACGCCATTTCAATTGATATGGGGTCTAACCTGTACATGGGGATTGTTTCCGATGAGATGGAGTGTCCACGTGAGTGCAGTGGAAGTAGTGTCGTGTCCCTCGAACATAAATGTGTCCACCTCAAACATTCTTTTTGTCCTTTCCGAGAGTCTTCATTCCAGTATTCTTATATCTATCAATTTAGACCTACAGAATCCCTCACATTACATCGTACTTGTTGCAGGTACCGTGGTTGGATAGCTTACTGCAGAAATTTTGCAATTATTGGGTATACTGCAGCAGAAGAATGTTTTAACTATATTTTCCGATCGTTATGCATGGTAAGACCACTGCAGCAATCTACCAGTAAACCCTGTCCATCTATGGTATGCCTCCCACTATACCGTACCTCCAACCTACAGTACCTCAGGTTGAATATCATCCCAGTCCATCGATCCCTCCTTCCACATATGCAGTAACAAATCGAGGAATGCCAATCGTCCCTCCAATCTCCATTCACGTTTTGTCAACTCTTCCGTGCGCTCTTCCATAACCCTCAAATCAGACGATTACGGTATGCAACCGCGTTTCAAATGTTTTTTTTCATATCAGTTAAAGTGCACGCCAGCCTACGGTAGCTTTGCAGATTACGGTAGCTTTAGAACAAGGTTGTGGTAATCACCAACTTTCTCGTGAATCCGTGCAGGATACGCAGACATTCGTCGTGTCGTTTGCCCTCTGTGGTCCTGAAACATTTCAGTATTTGTTGAACTATCTTCGAAATTGTATCATTGAAAAGATAACGAAATAAGAGCAGTACAGAAGCTTACATAGAAAAGGTGAAGGCAGGCCAGACAAGCGGGTTTTTGGCTCGATTCTGCACGATTTCATTGATGTCGTGGACCGCTCGCACGTATTCACTGTCCTCAACACATTTGACATCTCCAATTCAGTTAGTCGACCCGACCCAAATCAGTTTAAAACTCCCGATTTTTTTCGCCTGTTCCTAGCTGGATGAATTTATCAGAGAAGAGGTTCAGCTAATCTGTGCCTTGTACCCTAACAGACTCACCTCACACTGTTGTGCATTAACCATCTTTCCCATCGACGTCTCACAGATCGCATCGAGAGTACACAGAGAGATCAACTTGAGAACGTCCATTGGTTCCCTGAAAGTGACATCTTTAAGTACAACAAAAACAAACAATACTTTTGATAACAATCTGATTTCAACTCACTTGCATCTACACATCTACCCAACTACCCTACCATACGCTAATTTATCAGCATCCACCCCACTTACCCCTCCTTCAAGGCATCCATCTTCTCCACAAGGACCTTCGCATGTTCGTTGAATATCGGGATGAAGTCCTTGAGGATGTCATAGTGGAAAGTGGGCGTGAGCATCTTTCGACGTGGACGCCACTCTTCTTTGTCACTATAAATTTCATACAAATTTTCAACTTAAAATAACCAATTACCTATTCTCCGAATCATACTTGTAAATGAAGCCAAATATGAAAAAAACGAACGTAGTGAGCAGGGAGAGCCCCAGCCAGGGATGGAGAAGGTCGTAGACGAATCCCTTGTTGAGATGGTATCCACTGTTCATGACCTTCTCGACGAGTTCAGCCGAGTATATCATGAGAGTCGGTTTGGGACCGAGCCAGAACAGACAGATGCGAGGGCTATTGTAGATGGCTGACATGCCCATCACCTGCGAAGACACTTCCCTTCCACACTTCCAAGTATATTTGGCTTTCACTGTGTACAGAGAAAGCCAAATACTAAGGTAAAAATATTACTTCTAGTAAGGGAAAAATAATACCTGATCGACGAATCCCTCGGGATCGGGCTTGACCAAGGCTCCATGACCGATGACTGGAAGACTTCGGGCGGAAGGAAGAGAGGAGAGTTTGGAACGAAGAGAAAGATGACGAAGGAGTAGGTTCAGGAGGTAGACCACTCCCACCACAACACTCACGGCAACCAGAAAACCCATCGAATGAGCAAAGACTCGGACTAGCAGAAGGAGAGACGTTACTGATCTACCCCCACTAGGGTCGAGTCCGGACACTACGTGACTACCGTATTCTTTGATTGGGTAGGCAATGGAACTATGCAATTCGCGAATATTCGATAGTGAACAGGCGATACAGGTACACGACTACGAAATCCCACGAAAAAAATATGAAGAGAAAACATGAAGAGAAAACAGATGTCACACGAGACTAAACTGTGGTGTAGTTGATACTGTAGGTTCTGATAATTGGAAAATGCAGAAAATAATACTCGTGAAATTATTGACTGATTTTCGCGGTCTAGGAGAGGTGAGATTTCGAGAAATGCATTATTTACTGTGCACACGCAGCATAGCAGGGATGTTCGGTTGTAGTTGCGCCGCTTCTTACGTTGCCTTCGTTGCTATCTTTTTCGCGTTTATTGTTGACCATGGTTAGCAGGCAGCTTAGAGCGCAAATAATGACTGAATAACAAGTATATTTTTTGTCGCGAACTTCTTTTTGTTTTAGCTTCGTCGTATTCGATTACGCTTGAGTTATCGGCAACATTCGCATCGTATTGGTATGCTTTGCATTCCATCACGGTATTCGCAAGCCCCTTGAATGAATACGGTACTTTCAATGTAATTTTCTTGTATCCTTGTTTGTTTCTGTGTGATTGTTCTTCTCGTTCACTGTGAAATGTCACGATTCGCTCCATTCAATGTATCGGTCATTTGACGGTAACAACAAGCCAACCGTAGGCGCACGGGTAGAGAACAATATGAGAACATGCAACCAGTCGGCACAATGCAACAACAATAAAAGAGCAGCAGCAGACACAGTTCAAAGGCTGTCTGATTGACCCACTTGATTACAATAAGCGAACAGGGAAGAGGCTTAAAGGAGAGAACAATCTTACACGTTACTCGCTAGTTGTGAGAAACTTATAACTACACCAAAAATGATGAAAAAGTGTGGCAGTTCACGATATTACATTATTGAGTAACCTAAGTCCCAAAGTATCCCAACAACGCCATTCTGATGAACGTTCGCTTATGCCTGAGGGTTGCCCTACTATATGTGCATCAAGATAGCGCGGTATACCACAAGATTAAATTAACCAATAACATGATTTATGAGTCATATCATAAACCTAAAAGGAAGAATCAACATTACTTCTTACTCTTCTTTTTGGAGTCGTCGGCCTTCTTCTCTTCCTTTTTCTCCTCCTTCTTCTCTCCTTCCTCTGCCTTCTTCTCTCCCTCAGCCGGCTTCTTCTTCGGTTTCAACGGTTCCTTCAGCTTGGCGACGAGGGTGGCGTCTTCTAGCTTCTTGGTGGGAGCGAGGGAATCGATATCGAGAGGAAGACCGGCGATCTTGAGGAGTCCATTGGGCATGACGAGAACCGTTGCCTTGAACTGGGCAACGAGTTCGCCTTCCTTCTCGTAAAGGACCTGAACAAGAGACTCGTTGCTTGAACCTTCTTGTTCTCCTTAAAAACTGTTGTCCAATTCTCTTACCTGGTATGGTCGCATTAGTCCGTGTCGTTCACATTCAACAACGCCCATCTTCGCCTTCACTTCATCTTCGAACGCTCTGCAATGACATTACGTTTCAAGAAAATTGAAATATAGCTTGTGATATTGTGTATTAAAGGATGGCGAAAGGCAATTGTGGTTTAGTTTCACCCTCTGCGCTCTCCTCACTTTACACGGTCTCCACGGCGTGTCAGAGCGCGCGGTTCCAGAAGCAAAAAATAGCTACGCAGCCAATGCAGTAATTTTTATAAGTCTGAAGGATTTGCGTGCTAGGAAGTTATGAATTAAGTACTGTAAGTTTGGAAAATAAGCCATTATTGGAAATGTACTGTTGGTTTGGGTCATACGTGGGCACCGACCCGAAGTATGGGTGGTAGGCCCATATTTGTTCGGCATTTTACTTTGGTAGGCCTATGTTTCTTACAAAATTTTAATTGGTAGGCTTAATTTCGTACACTGGTAGGCCCGTTTCTCAAAATATTGCGGGGAAGGTTGCCCATGTATGGTTTGGACGGTGCCACTTCATCAAAATGCCAATCCAGACTTGCACAGCCGGGGAATAGTCGGCACTAATCTTACTGTATCCACACAAATTGGCATCGCGCCATGTTTCTTTCTCGCGCTTTAGCATTGCACAGCGTTCCGCCCGGCGAAGAATGTGTCTAATAGCGAAATGACCACTATTTTTGAATTTTCTCAAGAATAAATGAACCAATGCACACCAAATTTTTGTTTTTTGTTCATAGAGGTGAACTTAACTTTTTAAATTCATAAATATTCGATCATTGGTCGCCTACAGGATCGGATCCTATGCGCGAAAACCGCCATTCGCTATTATTACGCTTGGAATGCTGTGAGTTGTTGACTGCCTCTTTTTTCATTGCTTGTCGCACCGTGGGTCTCTCGCTCGAAGAGTGGATGTTATAAGCACGATAGTGAAGCTCAAACGTAAAATTAGAAAATGGTAATGTCTGATTCAAAATCAGGGTGCTCTGATCTATATTTATTTGTTTATAACATGGCGTAAAGAGTGACTATTGTTAAAAAGTTGTGAGTTGTGGGACCCTTTAATCCTATTTAGATGAAAGCGTGAAAGCTTACCTCAAAGAGAACGGCATCGTTCCGAACTTGGAAGTGGCATCAGAGAGGAACGTTCGCGAAGCCTTCATCTTCAGTTGGTAGACGACTTCATCGGACTTCTTGAAGACGGTTGTTCGTGTATCGAGATCCTTGGCCTTTCCTGGAAAGGTGAATCGTGTGATGCCTCTCTTTCTCCAATGAATCATTCATTGTTATGCATAGAAACCCATACGATTGAAGGGTGAAATGCACATGCCGTGTTCTTAAGGTAGTTGTTATTACTAGACTCTCACAGGAAATGGATGTAGTACCTTCTCCAGTGGTGAAGAGTACATCGATGGCGTAAGCTTCGTGCTTGTCAATAGTGCACTTCTCAACTTCTCCCTTCTGCTTCTCTCCCGGGTTCTGCATGATCTGCTTCTCTCCGTCGATCTTGTTCCTCTCCAGTTGATGGGAGACCATGTTCTCGATCGGCTTCACTCCATATTGTTCGGCTACCTGAATAAGTTGATTAAGCTTAGCTTCTATGTAGAGAAAAACAGAAAATATAACCGTTCCGTTTGTAGCGCCGATTCCGGTGCCTTTCAAACTGATCTTATCAAAATCTAATGTGTACTACGTGAAGCTCTAGGAAACACTGATCTCAAAAAGCTATCCAAGTTCCTGATATCTTGTCCTTGGTCGAAATGGTATCGTTTCAAAGCGTGAAAAAATCGGAAATGGCGGAATCACGAATTATACGTTCCGATTTTCTTGACTATACCTTACAGGTAGTTTATCTAGTATCATACCTTGTCAATATTAGCGGTTATGTCCATATTCTTGGTTCCTAATCGGAGGGATCGGACGCCAACTTCTAGGGCGTCGTACGCTCCCTTTATCAAATTGGATGTCTTCTCGTCGGCAGGCTCGGTCTGTAAAAGTTATGCCTATCTTCGCGTTTAATAATATTTGGCCTATTTACAAGTGTCACCGAATTGGAAAGTTTCAACTGATGAAGCTTGCTTTAATTCTTTACCTTTGATGCTCCAACAACAACTGTATGTGCAGCGGTAGCGATGAATCCATCGATGTGCGCTCCCAAGTCAATCTTCACAACCTGTCCCTTCTCAAGCTTGACGGGAGCGTCCGATCGGAGGGGTGAGAAATGGCAGATAGTGTTGTTGATCGAGATGCACGTAGGCATTGCGATTCCCTTAAAGATTAATCATAGAGATATTACTTATGGTGAAACGATTACATGTTTAAAAAGATTCGCTTGTAGTGATTAGAGTAAGGCTTATATGAAAGCATTGACCAAATGATTAATGTGCTCTTCTATTTCGTATTACATTTCGAGGATCAAGCTGCATTTGAAAGAAAGGAGAAACGTTTGTAAATATTATTTTACGTATACTATTAATGCTTGAAATGAACCTTGGGCATATTCTTCTCCTTCTTGAAGATCTTGCTCGTCTTATCTGCTAGCATCTTGTCCCCGAAATCGCACAAGCTTGAGACTTCAACTCCTTCTTTGATCTCACAAATGAGAGCCTGAAAAGGAGCTTTAGATTTCGTCATCTAGCATCCATAGCACGAATTTTATGTCTTTTGTGTTGTGTTCAATTATTGAAACACTACTACATATACATTTATTATATGAAAAGGAATATTTACCTTGAGTGTGGAGTTGACAATATCAGCGGCGGTTCCATACTTGGTAACAACGAGATCGTTGGCCAGGGTCTGGTCCGGCTCCTCATCTCCCGAACTTCCACTGCTGCTTTCACTGTTCTTTCGTTCCGGCATACTTGGCAACTTTAATAAGAGACTTATTTTAAGTGTTGCACAATATTGCCTAATAGTTAAAATGAATTGCTAACAGTGAGCAATGGTAACGAATAATACTAAGGTAACTAAATTAATATATCTTTTTAAAGAAAACAACAAAAATTTAAACGTTCATTTTTAGCCATCTGATTGGAATAAAACTGACAAGACTATCACTGTTTGAATCCTCTTTGTCGAGCGGGTTAGATGCTCAATCCCAACTACGGTATTGCGCGAAATTCGAATGTTCTATCGCGAACTGAACGGTGGCACAGTGTACATTGTACGGCCAGGTCAGGTAGCAAGGTGATTGGGACATGGAATTGCCTTTGAACAGCACAAATGAAATAATTATTACGAATGAACTCGGGTATAGAGTTCAATAATGGTGCAATAGAGTTTATAGCATGGTTGCTATGGTGAAACGCAACCATCGTAAAGGGAAGACAGAGTGCGGATGAACAGTTGAATGAAGCTCAAGCCGACCTTTAACTATTCTCTCAACAATCGAGTACAAGGACGATGTGCGGCCTCCGCTCGCATAGAACCCCATGCGAAGAAGGAGTCGCTGGTCACTGTCTCCACTTCCAATACCGTCATCATCAAAGGTGAAGCCTTCTCAGGACTGGTAACTCTTCTCGCTAATCTAGCTTGGAATATCAATTGAAGGAGCCGAGTCTTCTCTGCATATTCCTGACCGTGTTCGTTCACTGACTCTCCTTCCTCTTCCTGAGGGAAGAGATGCGATTGTCGTTGGCACGGACGCTCATCTCATTGTCTACGATCCGCACGACAATGTAACCATCTTCCAGAAGGATGTTCCGGATGGGGTCAATTGCTTTGCGGTATGCGCCCGAATCTGTTATTCTGCCGATATCATCACTATGCTCATCCCTACACAGGTCGGACCACTCGCAGAGTATGGAACTCTTATACTATGCGGCGGAAACTGTGCTATATGGGGATTCGATGCTTCTGGAAACGACGTTTTCTGGACGGTCACTGGTGACCAAGTCACAAGTCTAGCTCTATGCGATCTGGATGGTGACAAGGAGAATGAGGTAGCTTTGTGGAAAATGTCTTTAACTTTATGATATCTTATTGTTCAGCTAATCGTTGGTTCCCAAGATTACGAGATTCGATTGTTCAAAGGAGATTTGATGCGAGATGAGATAATGGAGAGTGACGTAGTCATTCACCTATGTACTCTGGGAGAGTGAGTTGGGGACTGATAGGACATGCCAGCGGGATGCCGACAGGTTGCATTGTCTGGGAGAGGGAACCACTACAGTTACAAAAGGCTAGCAAGGGTACATTAGGAAACGTCGCCCGGTGTGCGTGCACTCCACCGTAGTTTTGCAATTTCAGAATATCCCAAAATTTTTGTTATTTTCGTTTTTTATTGTTCTTGTTCGTGTTTTTTATACTTCTCTGTTTTTTATATAAGCGCTAGTGGCATAGGCATCTATTTCGCCCCTTTTGAAACTAGTTCGACCACTCGCACGTCTGTGATAGCTGATTTTCCCCGTTTTGAACTTATTCAGTTTCATAAATTGAGCAGTGCAGCCTTTCCCGATAGGTCACTTGACTATTCTGCGATTGATTCTTGATAGCTAAGGCAATGGGAAATATGG